>JASEVX010000002.1:44512416-44622176 GCA_031761405.1 Serripes groenlandicus | reverse complement strand
CTTAAATTTGGCCAAGTGACCTAGTTTTTGACCGGACATGACCCATATTCGAACTTCGCCTAGATATCATCAAGACAAAGTTTCAACATGCTCAAGTTTAAAACGCGACTTCAAGAGTGTTTACAAGATTTTCCTTCAATTTGGCCTAGTGACCTAGTTTTTAACCCAACATGACCTATATTCGAACTTGACTTAGATATCACTAAGAGAAATATTCTGACAAAGTTTCAACATGCTCAATTCTAAAATGCGGCTTCCAGATTGTTAACAAGATTTTCCTTAAATTTGGTCTAATGACCTAGTTTTTGACCCGAAATGACCTATATTCGAACTTGGCCTAGATATCATCAAGACAAACTTTCTGACTAAGTTTCAACATGCTCAAGTTTAAAACGCGACTTCAAGAGTGTTAACAAGATTTTCCTTCAATTTGGCCTAATGACCTAGTTTTTGACCCGACATGACCTATATTCGAACTTGGCCTGGATATTACTAAGACAATCATTCTGACTAAGTTTCAACTGATGCTCAAGTTTAAAATGCGGCCTCCAGAGTGTTAACAAGATTTTCATTTAATTTGATCTGGTGGCCTAGTTTGTGACCCCACATGACCCAGTTTCGAACTAAACATTGATGGAGATATATGTTCTGATAAACTTTGATGAAGATTGGATGCAAAATTTTGCCTATAGAGTGTTAGCAAGCCAATGTTGACAACGAGCGACTGACGCCGGACAAAAGGCGATCACAAAGACTCACCTTGAGCACTTTGTGCTCTGGTGAGCTAAAGAGCACAACTCAAGAACAGCCATTTATCAATTAAGGTCACTATCACAGAATGTTTGCCACAGATAGAAAAGACATGAGAAGTGAACATGTGATTATTACTTGCACGCGATAATAATATATTGAATGAAATTTCATTAACCTAAGAAAGTCTATAAGATATGGACAAGAGTATTTCATGAAGAAAATTTATCTCTTTCAGCAACTGAAGAAAAAATAAGCAAAACTTCTTGATTTGATCAACATCCATCTTAAAAATATGTAGTGAAGTTATATCATTTGTTACCATTTCCCACAATCGACAAAGCTGCAGCAGACGACTTTGAAAGCATCTTGGCAAAAATACAGATAATATCTAGAAATGAAAGTTTAATTACTGAATACTGTTGAAAACATTGTGGAGAAAATAGAATTTGCTCTGACATTATGTCATAACAAGCTTCTTGTCTTTTTACCAGAATGTTTTCAAATGACATCTGCTGAATATCATGAACATGAGGCTCAGAGTTAAACCAGAGTTAAACCTATACAAATGAATAAACATGAACATTTTCATCCCTTAAAATTATAAGTCACGTAACTATTTCCGAGATGATTCTAGATTTAGACTGCTACTAACAATTTTGAAAGCATTGTTGGAAAAAGAGATAATGTATAATTGTCTTTTCAGAAATTTATATTTTTCCCGTATGCAATTTCTCCTTTTGCTGCAAATCCTTTAACTGTTGCAATATCTCCTGGTGTCTCTAGAGTTTGTCCCTTTCTCACATAAAAATGCATTTTAACGCATATATATGCGGCATCACAACTTTTAAAAAAGATGATAGTAATAGGAGAAATTGATAATGAAGAGAAAATTCATTGTTTGACCACATTGTATTCAATTACATCTATTTTCCATAATTTTATTTTTATTTATAGATATTTTCCATATTTTTGCACAGAATATTTTTGCCTTGGTAATAATTAAAGTTTGTCTACTGTTTTAATAGATAGATGATATGACATCATTTAGAATATGGAAAATCTGTTTTTTCCAAATTCTTCAGAATACATGTGTAACCTGCATTTAAAAACTTGATGCCCAGAGTTTGCTAAATAAACCCCAATTTGACAGACAACAGGGAAGAATTACCAAACATTCCCTCAGCCTTATAGTCAGTAGGCAAGAAAGGTTGAGATTGAGTTCTGTACATTATTTACTAGGTTGTTCACATGGTAAAAAGTTCTAAATAAAATACTAAAATGCCATTTTTACTTACACAGGATCCAACAGAAAAAGTAAGTAATGTTTCCTGAGGTTGTCCAAAATAAGTTCCAATATCTGAAAAATTACATGACCACATATGTTTAAACATAAAGAAAACTGATCCAATAGCATTGATAAAAGTGTTTATATTTACTTATGGAAAAACATGCATTGTTAAATAAAGGACCAGCATGGGGTCATCAATTTCCCATTCTTGTTCGTTTGCATGCATCTTGCAAAAATACAGAGATGAGATGAGCAAAATTACTGCTTTAAGATAATGTAAACTAGAACTATCACTGAAGATGATAAATACCCCCAAAACAGCACCTTGACTCAAAATATGGCATGGTTGAAATGCAGGCTGGACAAGGTACAGTTCTATCAAACAGTATCATTTTGATGTTCGACCTCTGAGTGTGACCTTGACCTTTCATGTACAAGCCACCTCATCATGGTGACCATGTGTGTCCAGTAACATGAGAATCCTAAGATGTATGGTTGAGATGCGGACCGGACAAGGTAGTCCTATCAAAAAGTACTCTTTTGACCTTTGACCCTTTGACCTCTGAGTGTGACCTTGACCTTTGAGGTACAAGCCACCTCATCATGGTGACCATGTGTGTCCAGTAACTTGAGAATCCTAAGATGCATGGTTCAGATGCGGGCCGGACAAGGTAGTCCTATCAAACAGTACTCTTTTGACCTTTGACCATGACCTTGACCTTTGAGGTACAAGCCACCTCATGATGGGGAACATGTGTGCCCAGTAACTTGAGAATCCTAAGATGCATGGTTGAGATGCTGGCTGGACAAGGTAGTCCTATCAAACAGTACTCATTTTGACGTTTGACCTCTAAGTGTGACCTTGACCTTTGAGGTACAGGCCTGGGTCTTGTGCGCGACACGCCGCCTCATCATGGTGAACGTTTGTGCCAAGTTTCTTTGAAATCCTACGATGCATGGTTGAAATGCAGGCCGGACAAGGTACAGTTTTATCAAATAGTACTCATTTTGACCTTTGACCTCTAAGTGTGACCTTGACATTTGAGGTACAGGCCTGGGTCTTGTGCGCGACACGCCGCCTCATCATGGTGAACGTTTGTGCCAAGTTTCTTTCAAATCCTATCATGCATGGTTAAGATGCGGGCCGGACAAGGTTAAGTGGGACTGACAGACAGACAGACGGACGTAAAAGGGCCATAACTCTGTAAAATAACATGCAATTGTAAGACCTTTAGGGTATGCACATCTCCTCTTGGTATAGAAGCTTCATGTAAAATTTTATTGAATTCCACCAAGTGGTTTGTAAGAAATAGGCTGGACAAAATATGGCTTCCGACCGACCGACCGACCGACCGACACAGTGACTCCTATATACCCCCCCAAAACTTTGTTTTTTGGGGGTATAATTAAGATGTAAATGGAACAGAGGTTGATGGAATTATATGAGCCAAACTGTGTGCAGAAAAAACTTTTTTGATTGTCTTTTAAGTTAATACATGTACAATGGATATATGAGGTGTTACAATTACCAATCAAACTTTATTTGATAATCTTGATAGTCACCCAAGGATCACTTGCGCAAAATTATTTTGAAATTGTGTTATGGAGTTATGCTACACACAAGATTTCAAGAACAAAGCAGCATATACATGCTCACCATTTCAAAGCATAAAAGATAATGAAGAATTGCCACTGAAAATAATGATTTTGTAGCAAGTTGCAAAACAAAAACAATGATCAAGCATTTTCCACAATGCAGACATATCAAGTGAATTTGATACTTACTTCAGCCTTGAAGTAATGACTCCCAAACATATATCTCCGACGTTCGGTTCTCAAGTACGCATTCCAATCTCGTGTGAATTTGTGGTGCCTTCCATGACTTGTGTCATCACTAGAGAAGACAAGTATAAATTGTTAGTTTGATACGAGACAATCCCATGTGCCTTTTCTGTCAAACATTTTCAAAGCAGATGATCATCCAAATACCTCACCAGGGAATTTTAAGTATGGTAAATTTGAAATGTACATTATTGATGCCATCTTTTTTTTACTTTGAGCATCGTCATGAGAATAAGTTAGCTAAACTTTACAGAGTGAAGAATATGAACAAATTTTTTCATCAATGAAATGAAAACAGAAACATTGTTTTACCTAATGTACTTACCATTCTGAAGTTTCGATGTCACATTCTAAGATTTCTTTAATGAATGAGTGTACAGCACTTGACTGAAAAAAATGTATGTTCAAGACTTGAAAATGCTGTAAGAAACATATCCACATGTGGTTAAAAGCTGGCCGTACATGCATATTTTAAAAATCTAATGTTACTATGACCTGTTTGAACTAAGCGCTATAATTGATTTTGAAAAGAGTATAAAAATCAAATTCTACACAAAAGAGGAAATCAGTGAAAATGAAGAGAGCTTCCACACATGCATTGTTTATTTATTTACTAAGTGCAATTTGCAAAAAGAAAGATGCTATTCGGTATCAGCATATTCATCACTAAACTATCCTATATTGTTTCCATGATTTTGAGCAATTGTCTACTTTGAAAAAAAGCATGACATAAAATTGGGACAGGCAAATGAACGCAACATGCGAGCCTGCAATTGTTTTTATGAATATAAAATATCTGAAAGGAACAAACTTTAATAACAAAGTAGCAACTTTACAAGACAACCATGAGGGCCACTTTCTTACTGCAAAATCATCCAACATTCTAGTTTTCAATGCAAGGGTTGATAACACAATACCTAGTATTATTTCTTTTCACTTTAGCCATATAAGCCCCGCCCCCTGGCACCCATAGTTTTCGACAAACCAACATGGCTTGAAAGAATCTGATAGTGGGTCACTTAAGGATTATTTCTGCAAAATTGTTTGAAGATCAGCCTGACACTTTTGTCGGAGAAGATTTTTTAAGATTTCACTGTAGCCATTTAAGGCAAAAAAGCCCAGACCCCTGGCGGCTTTGCTTTTCGACAAATACACATGGCTTGAAGAAATCTGATAGTGGGTCACTTAAGGAACATTCCAACAAAATTATTTGAAAAACGACCCGACACTTTCGGAGGAGAAGATTTTTTAAAAGTTTTCACTATAGCCATATAAGGCAAAATAGCCCCGCCCCCTGGCGGCCAAGTTTTTCTACCAATCAACATGGCTTGAAGGAATCTGATAGAGGGTCATCCAAGGAGCATTTCTACAAAATTATTTGAAAATCTGCCAACCAGTTTGGCAGAAGAAGATTTTTTTTTCGTTTTGTTGCCATGGAAACCAGAATTATGCATGGATCCCAAATATTTGAAGGAATTCTGATGAGACCATTGAGAGGATGCTTTCTTTGGAATTTCATCCAAATTGTCTAAGGCCACGAGGATTTAGATAGTCATTGCGTGATCACAACAGTTCAACCTGCTCCCACTTTGAGCTCAGGTCAGCCAAGGTTAGATACACAGACAAGTGTAAAAGGAAGAAAGCGTTGTTATGAGCTAAAACTTTTTTGCATGTTTTTTTTAAGGCAATCAAAAGTGTTTGCAAGTTCAGAGGCCAGCAAGGTCACACTGTTAAAATGATGTTGAGGTACAATTTGTAGCAAGTATATCTAATACAAGAGCTGTCGGAGGACAGCGCGCTCGACTATTCCACCGCTTATTTAAGTTACTGAGATAATGGACTGGAATGTAGTTGCATGCAAAACATTAACCACAGTTTCTTAAAGGGTTTGTGAGTTCGAATCCCGGCTCGGCCAACTTTCTTTCCGACGATTGACAAAAGTCAATGCGACATGCTTCATTCGTCTTCCACCAATGGGCTAAGTCTATGTGAAAAAGCAGCCAGTTGCTTGGGGAGATGGTTGTGTGGAGTACTGGTGTGAGAAAACCAGGAAATGCATTCATGAGTAGGTGAACTGGCCGCCGTGATATAACTGAGAAATTGTTGAAAACGGCGTTAAACCCCAATAAATCAAATCAAATAAATCTTAAAGGGTGATAATTTGCATTATATGCAGGATAGAGTTATTTTACTTGATTATTTTAATAGGTGTGATGGTTAGGAAGGCAATGGAATGCATCAAGTAGTTAATAAGATATGGACTCTTAATGTAGTTGCACGCAAACCTTTAACCATATTTTCTTAGTAAAAAAACGGCAACAATTTACACCATTTGCAGGATAGAGTTATCTTAATTGGTTGTGTTTATAGTTGTGAAATTGGGAAAGGTTGTATAAAGTTTCAATACAATGCTTCAAGTTGTTAATGAGATTACACTCTAAATGTAGTTGCAAAACTTAATCCAAAAAGGGCCATAACTTGCATAAAATGCTGGATAGAGTTATCGTACTTGAATGTTTACATAGGTGTGATGATTGGGAAGGGCTGTATGAAGTTTCAATGCAATGCATGAAGTAGTTACTAAGATATGGTCTCTTAATGTAGTTGCATGCAAAACTTAAACCAGAATTTATAAGTCCAAAAAGGGCCATAACTTGAATAAAATGCAGGATAGAGTTACCTAACTTGATAATCCACATAGGTGTGAAAGTTTAGTAGGGTTGTAGAAAGTTTCAATGCAATACATGTAGTATTTAAGTACTTGCATGCAAAACCTTAACCAAAGTGTGATGTGGACGCCGACGCCGACGCCAGGGTGAGTAGTAGTATATTCTTCGAATAGTTGAGCTAAAAATGAACAGGTACTTACATTAAGTTCAAAAAAACTTTCATCAATTTTGTCAAATTCTTCAAGGGTACCTATTGAAAATAACATGCAATTTGTTAATATAACAAAACAAAAACATAGCATTCTATTGTGTTTTGTTTATAATACTGTCAAATTATGGGTCTATCCAACCAAGAATCTTGTTAAAATCATCTTTAAGATAACCCATTTATATAGTTTCAAAAAGGCTTAAAAAAAAGATAGCCCAAAAAAAGTATGATAAGCACCTGTTTATATTTGTTTGTACTATCACTACTTTTGGCTAAACAATGTGAAAAACACCAAGGTCCCATTCTAAATTAATCAAGCAAATCTTTCTTAATTTAAAAAAAAAAAGATTGTGGAACATGAACATCCCTGGACAGTAGCATTACTGACAAAATATATAGGTCAAAGGTCAAGGGCACAAACATTTGTAAAAACAGAGAGGTCATTAGTAACACACACAATATTAAAGCTGTATGTCATTTTGTTCAAAAGTTATGGTAAATATTATGGTCACAGACAGAGAGACAGCCGGCAAAACTTTGATTATTTAAAGACAAATCTTTTACAAAGACAAGGACAAATTTATGGGATGTACCTATGCAAGGTTTGATTAATGTCCATGAAGGGGTTACTAAGAAATGACATATAATCAAGGGGTTTGTAAGATATGGCCATCAATAAGATTATTTAAAGTTTTTAAAAATATATTTTAATTAACAATTAACCAGGATTTTACAAGGCCTACATCAGCACAATGGCACTGTGTAGACATATACTTGCATCCAGTTAGATCAATATTCATAGAATAGATTATGTGATATGGCCACCAATGAGCATATTTCAAAGATTTAATGAATATTTTTTTAATTAACAAATTGGCATTATGTCACAAAGCAAACAAGATTTGAAAAAAATCTAAAAGAAAGGATGCTTTCTGTGAAGTTTCATCATAAGTGACCTTGTACTTTCATAGAAGAAGTTGTTTGAAGTCATAAATTAAAGGAGATAAAACAAACAAAACCTGCTGGCATTCTGCCGCAAGAACTAACTACATGTATTATGTAAAGGTTTACCTGTGACAATCTCTATGCTTTCCTCATCTGTTACTTCTTCATTGCTTACCTAATAATAAATGAGATGGCAATAATATCAACTGTCAAACTGATTTCCGATTTATGTCATTAAATATTTAAACAGGACACTGATAATAAGACAAACAAAACTTAAATCTTGTTACATTAAAGCTCCCAAAAATATTGTGTAAACCTTGTTTTGTTTGCACATGACGGACTTTCACAACTGACCTCAACACAGATATCACTCACCTGAGTCTCTTTGCACCTCTGTGAGGTGGTAATGATACATCTCGCCTGGGCAGGCGGCTAACTTGCACCAAGTCGAATCAATATTATTTGCATGGTAAAACAGTAGCAATCACTCAGGACGAGTGATGAGAACTGTCACCCCATTGATTTATAGTGATCATCTTAAGTCTGGAAGCTTTAATGGTACAGTAGAATAAGTATATTGGTGATTGGTATTATCTATGTGTCATACTAAACAGTGTGGGAATAGGTGGTGATATCCGTTTGGTAGCTAGTGCCTTTTCCACTCTGTTTTCCCATTTCTATTTGCCAGTCATCGGTATGCTATTGTGTGAGTTGTTTAATTTGTGTAATTGTATTTATTAATCATGTTATTGTTAACGGTACTTATCCGTTATTGCGACAGTCTGTGGAATATTCATTTGTGCAGCCTTTAGTCGCTGTTGTATTTGACAGACACCACATTTCTAATGTGCAGATGACATCTTTTCAGAGCCTTTCCTGTTTCTCTGTGGACAGAATATTGCTCACTTGTGACCGATGAGCCGTTTTGACCAAGTTCCCAAACCATTTACAGGTCACAGTCACTGTGGGGCTATAAAAGGACTGGAACTTTGGTCACTAAACACTCTGATTCAAACACAAGTCCATGTTAGATAGATCCACGTCCACTACATTACGAATTCCATTCTTAGTATAGTAATTATAGCATAGAGTCCATTTGATTCTTTTTGAGCTTTAGAGGTTCATTATCAACCAAATAGTCTATACAAACAGTATATTTCATACATCTGAGCTGATTGTTAGAAGTACTAAGCATCATTCGTATTATGGTATTCTACGGTAGCGCCGTTGTTATTATTGACTTTACATAGATGAGAAAGGGGGGGGGGGGGGGGGGGGGGGGGTTAATAAAAGGGAAGTAACTATGGTCTGGCATTGGAATGATACCTAAACAGTTACTCCCCTTTGTTCTCCCTTTTCAACGTTATTAACCAGAATTAAAGGAGAAATGAAACGTTGATCTTTGCCTCTCGTTTTATTTTGTTCCACCCCACCAAGTGGCTTAACCCTATCAACCCTACCAGCAGACAGACCAGACGGGTGGCACGTAACAATGTAACATATGAAACTCCAAATGATCAATGAAAGCGTAACTGTGCTCCTTTCCTTGTTACTCTAGGAATATCAATAACATATAACTCAAGCCACTCGCTTCCTAACAATATAGTTTTAATTATCTTCTTTTCTTTTTACTGTGTTCACCAATCACATATAAATCGTAAGTTTTCCTTTCTTAATAGAAACTTAATCAATCCTCAACCTTCTCTCCTTACTTGCCCTGTTCTCTCTGTCCTTAAAACTATTTAAACTTAACTCTCCATTCCAGCCATTCTTTACTGTCCTCTTTATTCTAACTCTCCTAATTTCTCTGCCATGACTCTCTAACTTACCTGTCAAACTTTACTTTCCAACTTCCTTTGCCTGTCCCAACTGTTTTATCTATATTTATCGTTCATTCCTTATTTTACATTCAAAGCACACCCATTCACAATCATTCATCCAATGCTAATTCAATTCTATAACACTCATCAAATCTACATCCTTAATGTCACTCAGACACAGTATTTACTTATTTACCTCATATTGGGAAAACTACAGGATCATACTTCTAAATCTTCTTTTACAGTCCGTTTACTTACCATCTTAAATAAGTAATTAATTCCTGAGATAATGTAGACTGGGTAACCAGACATTTATAACAATTATTTCATTTTCCAAATGTAACTAATCATTTAATCAAAATTATTTTTATTTATTATAACATACTCCAAACTCTGAGATAAAACGACCAGATTTTGTAGTTTCTAAAAAGGTGGCTTTTAAAGATTTTTCATCTACGATTCTTCAAGTTTTAGACATGAAGATTTTTAAAGGTTATCCCCATATGAGTCTGAAACAAGAGAAATAGCTGCTGAGTCAAAAGGCATCTAAGTTAATAGATGCACGAAGACTTTCAGAAAAGAAGTCATTTAAAGTTAAAGGAAGCACAGACAAACAATCTGCCATGATATAAGCTCCACGGGCCAGTTGAGCTAAAATTCAAGGCCGGAAAAATTTAGACTTTGTGCCATATATTGTTAATCCCACAATGACCTAACAATGATATAATAGTGTTTAATTTATTATATATTAAGAGAGATATGTTCTTACTTCACACAAACTGCATATGAAGTATTCTGGTTCTATGTCCTTCCCTATACACCTGGGGTGGTACCAATTCAGACAATTTTCACATTGCCAGTAAAGACTGTAACAAAATTGAATCACTTGTACTGTTAATCAATCACTAGCTAGAAAGATGTAGGTTTAATCACATATTTATTTATTTATTTATTTATTCCTTTTAATTTCTCCTATTGGAGATCAATAAATAAACATACAAAGTTTAACTATATTAACAATTAACAATATGAAAGAAAAGGATAGTACTGGGGCTATATTTACACATGTTATTATATATAAAAATACGCCATTATTAAGCATATTTTATCATTTCTGAACACAGAACTTATATAAGATTTTTCAGACAGCTGTATGCATAGGTTAAACATCGTTTACAAAAGTCAGGTTCCGATCCCAGGACTTTCAACATGAATATATCCGGGGGGTCGGAGCCTAATTTGTCTGCGAGTTCGGTGCGAATGTATTTTCTTATATCCTGTAAGAGCAGTGATCTCGGAAGCAACGATCCTGGACATTCGCAGAGAGCATGTTTAATGCCATCAAGCGTGGACTCCGAGCACAAATTACAATACTGATTTGTATCGCCCGGGATAGCTGTCCATGCTTTGGCTAATCTTCTGACAACTTTTGGGCTTAACTCGGTATACATATCATAACGTAAGCATGTGCTTATTGAAGTTTGTAGCTGTTGAAATATTATGAAATCCGGGTCGGCACTCATCCTCGACCTCCAATTTTTTTTTTTTTTTTTAGGTAATGTAGTTGTACAATAAAAACCATATATTAAGAAAATACATTTACAAATTCAACAATGTGCAATGTTTAGTACTACATGTACAACTATTGTTATAATTACTTAAAAGGTAGATGCATCACTGATTTGTAAATTTCAATGGCATAACCTTTGAAGAAAATGTTTCAATAAACAAAGAACATTAAGAATTTAATGCAATACAATACCTCCCATCATCCCGCTTTTGACATACACAATACACTTGTTGTCTTATCGTTGTTGGGTAGATAAATGATGATCTTTCGGCCTAAAAAAGAAAGAAAAAAAAGGCCCATAATGTCCGTGACATTCTAATTGCATGTTGGCTTTGAAAGGATATAAGGGAATAAATTTGAGAGCTAAAACATATTTTAGCAGTGTCTTTTGACTGTATCAAAGGCAATTAATATACACATCACACAATAATCAAGGGCAAATAGCTCAATATGGGCTATCTCAAATTTTCAATATTTTCCAAAAAGTGTTCATTGAAATAATATTCTCTTTTCAATACTTTTCCTCATGGGCGAATGTAAGGGTTGTCTGCTTTAAAAACGTTTTGAGAAAAAGTTGTCATAGCTGGACAATTGTAATTTTAATATAGAGTTGAAAACATTGTGAGAAAAGGTGAAATTAATGATGCTTCAAAAGTGTTTTCAGAACTCTAAATTTCTGTTCTATTGAGCTTAACAGTCCAGAGATATAAATTTCAAGTTGTTAAGTTTGATCTACAATACCTTTTTTGTGTTTTTTCTCAACTTGTAACTGTGCTTTCTTTTATCTGTCATACACATTCTTTCATTCTGAAAATAATTACTTCCATTAACATAAATTAATTGATGTCCAGATCTGAAATTGCATAAAGTGATATTTAAATCAAGAAAGGAGATACATGTATGAACTTTCAGTAATAATGGAAAGGTTTTGGAAGAAACACTAGACTCCAGCCATGTTGCATTTTAAGCACCAAAAATAACTAGAACTATCACTGAAGATGATTAATACCCCCTAAAACAGCACCTTGACCTACACCAAAATTTAATAAGTAAAAGGGCAATAACTCTGTAAAATAACATGCAATTGTAACCCCTTTAGGATATGCAGATCTCCTCTTGGTATAGAAGCTTCATGGAAATTCCACCCAGTGGTTTGTAAGAAATAGGCCGGACAAAATATGGCTTCCGGCCGTCAGACCGACAGACAGACAGCCCGACACAGTGACTCCTATATACCCCCTCTTGAGCCTTTGGCTCTAGGTGATCTTAAAATGGGCTATAACTGCAACAATTGTTGGTGAACTATAACCTAAATTGCCCTAACCTGCCTTTTTTAATCATGAACTTGTTAACCAAGAATACCTTTCATTGGAACATAGATGCCCCGGTCATACACTACTTACTCACATGTTTGCCTTTGGATTAATAAACAGATGAAAGAGACAGACAAATGGAGTCACAACCTCCATTAGACATAAATCTTTAAATAATGGTATGTTGATCAGCGCTGATTTCAGTAAAGTCTAGTCATGATATGAAACTAATTCCATTTCGAACTTCCTTGAAAAAAACTTTAACCTATGCTGGACGGACACACTACCACCTAATACTTCACATATATTTATTTACCTGTTCTTCTATTCTTCTTTTTTGCTGCGGTGCGTCATTGCTCACAGAAATATGGGATAAGTCCTGAAATAGACATCCCACATACAACAACATTATTATTCAACTGAATGCTTCTGAAACACAACATAATTTCATAATAAAATATTTGGATTAAAAAACAGATGAAACAGACAAGACAAATGGAGTCACAACTTCCATTAGACATAAATCTTTAAATAATGGCATGTTGATCAGCGCTTTCAGTAAAGTCTAGTCATGATATGAAATCAATTCCATTTCGAACTTCCTTGAAAAAAACTTTAACCTATGCTGGACGGACACACTACCACCTAATACTTCACATATATTTATTTACCTGTTCTTCTATTCTTCTTTTTTGCTGTGGTGCGTCACTGCTCACAGAAATATGGGATAAGTCCTGGAATAGACATCCCACATACAACAACATTATTATTCAACTGAATGCTTCTGAAACACAACATAATTTCATAATAAAATATTTGGATTAAAAAACAGATGAAACAGACAGACAAATGGAGTCACAACCTCCATTAGACATAAATCTTCAAGTAATGGTATGTTGATCAGCGCTGATTTCAGTAAAGTCTAGTCATGATATGAAACTAATTCCATTTCGAACTTCCTTGAAAAAAACTTTAACCTATGCTGGACGGACACACTACCACCTAATACTTCACATATATTTATTTACCTGTTCTTCTTTTCTTCTTCTTTGCTGCGGTGCGTCACTGCTCACAGAAATATGGGATAAGTCCTGAAATAGACATCCCACATACAACAACATTATTATTCAACTGAATGCTTCTGAAACACAACGTAATTTCATAATAAAATATTTGGATTAAAAAACAGATGAAACAGACAAGACAAATGGAGTCACAACCTCCATTAGACATAAATCTTCAAATAATGGCACGTTGATCAGCGCTGATTTCAGTAAAGTCTAGTCATGATATGAAACTAATTCCATTTCGAACTTCCTTGAAAAAAACTTTAACCTATGCTGGACGGACACACTACCACTTAATACTTCTCATATATTTATTTACCTGTTCTTCTATTCTTCTTCTTTGCTGCGGTGCGTCACTGCTCACAGAAATATGGGATAAGTCCTGAAATAGACATCCCACATACAACAACATTATTATTCAACTGAATGCTTCTGAAACACAACGTAATTTCATAATAAAATATTTGGATTAAAAAACAGATGAAACAGACAAGACAAATGGAGTCACAACCTCCATTAGACATAAATCTTTAAATAATGGCATGTTGATCAGCGCGGATTTCAGTAAAGTCTAGTCATGATATGAAACTAATTCCATTTCAAACTTCCTTGAAAAAAACTTTAACCTATGCTGGACGGACACACTACCACCTAATACTTCACATATATTTATTTACCTGTTCTTCTTTTCTTCTTTTTTGCTGTGGTGCGTCACTGCTCACAGAAATATGGGATAAGTCCTGAAATAGACATCCCACATAGAACAACATTATTATTCAACTGAATGCTTCTGAAACACAACATAATTTCATAATAAAATATTTGGATTAAAAAACAGATGAAACAGACAGACAAATGGAGTCACAACCTCCATTAGACATAAATCTTCAAATAATGGTATGTTGATCGATGCTGATTTCAGTAAAGTCTAGTCATGATATGAAACTAATTCCATTTCGAACTTCCTTGAAAAAAACTTTAACCTATGCTGGACGGACACACTACCACCTAATACTTCACATATATTTATTTACCTGTTCTTCTTTTCTTCTTTTTTGCTGTGGTGCGTCACTGCTCACAGAAATATGGGATAAGTCCTGAAATAGACATCCCACATACAACAACATTATTATTCAACTGAATGCTTCTGAAACACAACATAATTTCATAATAAAATATTTGGATTAAAAAACAGATGAAACAGACAGACAAATGGAGTCACAACCTCCATTAGACATAAATCTTTAAATAATGGTATGTTGATCAGCGCTGATTTCAGTAAAGTCTAGTCATGATATGAAACTAATTCCATTTCGAACTTCCTTGAAAAAAACTTTAACCTATGCTGGACGGACACACTACCACCTAATACTTTACGTATATTTATTTACCTGTTCTTCTATTCTTCTTTTTTGCTGTGGTGCGTCACTGCTCACAGAAATATGGGATAAGTTCTGAAATAGACATCCCACATACAACAACATTATTATTCAACTGAATGCTTCTGAAACACAACATAATTTCATAATAAAATATTTGGATTAAAAAACAGATGAAACAGACAGACAAATGGAGTCACAACCTCCATTACACATAAATCTTCAAATAATGGTATGTTGATCGATGCTGATTTCAGTAAAGTCTAGTCATGATATGAAACTAATTCCATTTCGAACTTCCTTGAAAAAAACTTTAACCTATGCTGGACGGACACACTACCACCTAATACTTCACATATATTTATTTACCTGTTCTTCTATTCTTCTTTTTTGCTGCGGTGCGTCACTGCTCACAGAAATATGGGATAAGTCCTGAAATAGACATCCCACATACAACAACATTATTATTCAACTGAATGCTTCTGAAACACAACATAATTTCATAATAAAATATTTGGATTAAAAAACAGATGAAACAGACAGACAAATGGAGTCACAACCTCCATTACACATAAATCTTCAAATAATGGTATGTTGATCGATGCTGATTTCAGTAAAGTCTAGTCATGATATGAAACTAATTCCATTTCGAACTTCCTTGAAAAAAACTTTAACCTATGCTGGACGGACACACTACCACCTAATACTTTACATATATTTATTTACCTGTTCTTCTATTCTTCTTTTTTGCTGTGGTGCGTCACTGCTCACAGAAATATGGGATAAGTCCTGAAATAGACATCCCACATACAACAACATTATTATTCAACTGAATGCTTCTGAAACACAACATAATTTCATAATAAAATATTTGGATTAAAAAACAGATGAAACAGACAGACAAATGGAGTCACAACCTCCATTAGACATACATCTTCAAATAATGGTATGTTGATCGATGCTGATTTCAGTAAAGTCCAGTCATGTTTCAGTAATAATGGAAAGGTTTTTGGAAGAAACACTAGAGTCCAGCCATGTTGTATTCTAAGCATCAAAAATAATAAGATGATGTATGTATTAAATGTCATTTGATACAACAGATATTCATTGTAGTTACACTTTTTAAGATAATATTAAACAAGAGGACCATGATGGTCCTATATCGCTCACCTTAATTAATCAAACTTAAAAAGTTTTCAGTGTTCTTTCCCCTATATGAGTCTTTGAAAAACAAGTGACCCCCGGGGAGGGGTCATTTTTGACCCCAGGGCTATAATTTGAACAATCTTTGTAGAGGTTCACTAGATGATGCTACATACCAAATATCAAAGGCATGGGCCTTTTACTTTCAGACAAGAAGATTTTTTAAGTTTTGGTAAATTTCCCCTTTTTTGTTGCCGTGGCAACCAAACTTCTGCAT
The DNA here is from genome assembly GCA_031761405.1 of Serripes groenlandicus. Classification (NCBI taxonomy): domain Eukaryota; kingdom Metazoa; phylum Mollusca; class Bivalvia; order Cardiida; family Cardiidae; genus Serripes; species Serripes groenlandicus. The sequence goes on along the minus strand of JASEVX010000002.1, from coordinate 44,605,899 downwards.
GGAATAGAATTCTTTGAACAAGTTTGAAAGAGATCCACCCAAGGAACATTCCTGTACAATTATTTTGAATTTGGTTAATTGGTTTAGGAGGAGAAGTCGTTTGTAGGAAAATGTGAACGGACGACGACGACGGACAGTGAGTGATCACAAAAGCTCACCTTGCACAAAGTGCATAGGTGAGCTAAAAACACAAATAACCAAGAAGATGTGTTTTTAAATCTTAAATGCCCTTGGACGGTTGTGTTGTCTGGCATCAAAATGTAGTTTTTGAGATTTGCTGTTCACAAACATTTTGGATTGACGGACAGGCTGGCAGACGGACCGACAGACAGACAGAAAATGTGAAAATATAGGTCATCCGCCATCTTAGATGCAGGGACCCTAAATAAACTGGTTACCAAATTGTACAATTTAAATCATAGATATCTACCCTCAGTTATTTTTGACGGATCCTCGAAAAGAAGAAATATGTGTATTTTTTTTTTTTATATATCATTGATTTATGTTTAACTAGGGCTTAGAGAATTCTTTATACATATTATGTATACTACACAGTAACCATGGAATATATTTACCAGATTCTTGGACTTGAAAATATTCCTTCCTTTTTGAAATATTGGAGAAGGTTGCAAATCCTGTAAAAGAGATGATAACATTAATTGCTAAGGAATTAAGACATGAACATAATGGAACAACCATAACACTTTTATACGTAAACATTAAATTCATATAACTTAAAGAAGTTCATGCTACACAATACAATCCCCAATCCAACCTCATCCCTTTGTGATGTCCATTTGATCTCTAAAAAAATCATTGATCAAATATAAGTTATCTTTTTTTTTAAAAAATACCTCTGTTACTTCAAAATAAATTTACAAATTTATTAGGTATATATCTGTTTATCTGGTGTTATGTTTGGATCAGGTACAGAAGTAAATTCCCGAAAATAATAGACAAACTTAATTATTAATATAATTGAATATCACTCAAATAACATATATAACAATGGCTAGCATTTAAACGTTTAATTATGTGCTGATTTTCGTTTCACCAATACAAGCCTTCATAGATGGAAACTAAAAAAATCACCAATGTAATAAGTACCCCTTTCCAACAAGTTAACCCATTACTTCACATGACTTTTCATAGGTTGTCTGCTTTACAATCATAAGAAAAACAATTCCATCAATCTAGAACACTGAAAGAATTATATTGATAAAGAGTTGAAAATATTGCAATAAAAGGTGAAATTGCTCGTTTTGAGCAATTCCATCTTTTATTGCAATGTTTTCAAATGTCGTCTGCAACAGCAGGTGTCAAATGTCGTCTCTGTGAAGTAATGGGTTAACAAGATGTGTTTGTAAAACACTGATGCCCCCTGACGACAACATCAAGGTCAAAGGTCACGGTCGCAAGGTCAAAAATATTGGTAATGACGGAAAGGTCTTGTAACAAGCGATTGACGTGTGATCTATGAAATCCCTCCCTCTTACGGTCAAAAGTTATGATAAAGGTTAAAGTTTTCAAAATGAAGGTCAAAGGTCACTGTCAAGGTTGCAAGGTCAAAAATGTTGATACTGACGGACCAACAGACAGACAAACAGGCCAAAAACAAGATGCCCTCGAATCTCTGATACCCGGGGCATAAAAACTGAAAAGGGCAATAATTATGCCCAAAATTGAACTTAGCAAATATTTTATGAACATAGACCTTCCACGAAAACAATATTCAATATATTCAATAGTTATCATACAGATCAAACAGACGCCGGACAAAAGGTGATCATAATAACTCACCTTGAGCAAAGCTCAGGTGAGCTAAAAACTCAATCCATTAATCAATGTAAGTGTTACCAAACACACAACTAAACAAGAGCATGCTCAACTATTCCACCGCTTATTTGATTACTGAGATAATGGACTCTAATGTAGTTGCATGCTAAACATTAACCACAATGTCTTAAAGGGTGATAATTTGCATTATATGCAGGATAGAGTTGTTTAACTTGACTATTTTCATAGGTGTGATGGTTGGGAAGGGTTGTATAACTTTTCAATGGAATGCATCAAGTAGTTACTAAGATATGGACTCTTAATGTAGTTGCACGCAAACCTTTAACCTTAGGGCAACAATTTGAACCATATGCAACTAGTTCAAAGTTATTGCAAAAAATAGTGTTTTTTTCGTAAACGGTCAAAGTGACCTTGACCTTTGACCTTATGATCCCATGACCTGTTTGAGTCAAGTGCTGATCATGACCATTACCCAAACTAAGTTTCAGGGTCATAGGCCTAAGCAAAGGAATGTTTCTGTATTGAAGGTCACAGTGAACTTGACCTTCGACCTATTGACTCCAAACTCTCTAGGCATCACCAACTTGCTATGATGTATGTCCATACTAAGTTTGAAGATCATAGGCCTAGGCGTATGTAAGTTATAAGGGTAAATGCTAGCTTTCACAAAAACTTTAACCATTAACTGTTTCTTTACAGAAAGGTCACAGTGACCTTCAACTTTGACCTAGTAACTCCAAACTCTCAAGGCAAAAGCAACTTGAAGATCACAGGCCTAAGTGTATTTTAGTTATAAGGGTAAATGGTAGCTTGCACGAAAACTTTAACCATGAACTGTTTCCATATAGAAGGTCACAGTGACCTTGACCTTTGACCTACTGACTCCAAAGTTTATAGGCATCACCAACTTGCTATGAAGAATGTCTATACAAAGTTTAAAGACCATAGGTCTAGGCGTATGTTAGTTATAAGGGTAAATGCTAGCTTGCACAACAACTTTAACCATAAACTGTTTCTATATAGAAACTTACAGTGACCTTGACCTTTGATCTACTGACTCTAAACTTTGTAGACATCACCAACTTGCTATGAAGTATGTCCATACCAAGTTTGAAGATCATTGGCCTAGGCGTATGTAAGTTATAAGGGTAAATGCTAGCTTGCACAAAAACTTTAACCAACGCCAACGCCGACGTGACTACAATAGCTCCCCTTATTCTTCTGCATCTTTAAGTTTTTCCAAAATGCAACAAAATATTAAAATTGGCATTTCACAGCCGTTTTTTTATTACAATAGTTACTTCTATAACTTTTAAAATCACTTCCTGCGTAGAAGCATTGCTAGTTGGGGTTGGAGGCACAAATGAATAAATACAAGAACCAATATCTATAGAATGTGCCTCCAAAACATCCATTGTATTATCGACAAATAAAACAGTAGAATTCAAAATAACTGATGTGCCATTAGCCGTAATTTCTCATTTTTGTCTAACATTCTATGGCACAATGAATGAAAAAACCAAACTTACTTCGTTACTATCTGCCACACATTCTATGACCGCATCAGATAGCTCGTCATTAGTCACTTTGTGTAACAATTGTTCTGCAATTTATGCAAATATAAAGGTATGACAATTATATACTTTACTTAAGTTAAGATTTATGCAACAAATTTTTCACTCTGTGAGCACAAATTTCAATTTTTATTCCAGTGATTTTGTCACTCATCTTATGATAAAAACGTAGTAAAGTTATTTTTCAGCTAGTATAAATTTTCAATTGTGATGTGAACTGTTGGGATGGTTTGATTTTTGGTAAATTTAAATTTGAGTTTGTTATTTTAAAAATTAGTGAAATGAATATTAATTGAAGAATGAACAATGCTAGTTATAAAGCTATAGATAGTCATTTTTAATTTCATCTACTGGTCATAACCAATCATCGTTCCAAGTTTGATTTATGTAGGTCCTAGTATTATCAAGTTATCAATAGGACAAGCTTTGGTCTACCGAGGGAAAAACATGTGCAAAGCAATATACTCCCACTTTTTTGGAGGGGGGGCATAAGTATAGAAATTCATACAAATGCTTGAAAATCTGAAATTTTAACACTGACTTAGTTGACACAGTGAATCAGCACCTAATAGTCAATTGATTGATTGATTGGGGTTTAACACCGTTTTTAACAATTTCTCAGTTATATCACGACGGCCAGTTCACCTACTCATGCATTTCCTGGTTTTCTCACACCAGTTCTCAACACAACAATCTTCCCAAGCAACTGGCTGCTTTTCCACATAGACTTAGCCCAGTGGTGGAAGACGAATGACGCATGTCGCATTGACTTTTGTCAATCTGCGGAAAGAAAGTTGGCCGAGCCGGGATTCAAACTCACAACCCCTCGATTGACAGCCCGCATCGTTACCGACTGAACTACCGGGACCTAATAGTCAAAGTCTGCTGTTTAATGGCATTACCTGCAGAGTGAAGCAGATAGGCAGCAATCCTTCTTCGCATCTCAACAACTTCTTCCCTTGCCCAGCTGAATATGAGGCTGTTCCCATTTATGAATCGGTCCGCAAACTAACATGAAAACAAAACAAGAGTGCCACAATTGCCCTTGATCACTAACCATTGGGATAGTTGTTTATACACATTAGAAGACATGGCATTAATGAATACAAATGTAAAGAAAACTAGCCCCTTATTGAAATCATGGCAACCAGAGTTCTGCATGTACTTCAACAAATTTGAAAGGGGACAACCCAAGGAACATCCCTGTAAAGTTTTATCAAAACTAGAAATATCACTGAAGGCTGGTGCCTGACAATATACATATGTATGAGAAATTCAAGGGGCCATAACTCATTTAACAAGAGCACCGTGTACGGCATAGACGCTCGACTGATAGAAAACAGAAAAAAAACTGAGCTGAACAAAAAACCTTAACAGGACGACCACGCCGCCGCCGACGCCAGGGTCATGACAATAGCTCTCGTTTTTTTAAAAGTCGGGCTAAAAATAATTCCAGTGCAACAAGCCGACAATATGCACAACTAGGCTTGGTTTCAATCATTCTTGTGAAGTTATATTGAATTCTGACCAAGGGTTGCTGAGAAATAGTGTTCACAAGAAATGTCCCAGACCAACGGGCGGACCGACAAACCGACAAGCGTGACTCCTATATACTATAATAGCCCCCATATACTATGTATCTAGGGGTATAATTAGCCAAGCAGTTAAGACGGGATGTCATTGAAGCTAATGTTGATAGATAAAGACCGGTCATAAAAGCTGTAATTGTTAAATAACATATGCCATTGAAATGGGCAGTCAATTGATGTGTTTTTTTCACAATGCACCCCTTCTTTTAAACATCTGATGTGGGTAAAGTGGGAACACACTTTTACACTATGGTAAAGATGTGTTATTCAATTACACTCTGGTTTTACCAATAGGTGTGGTGTTAAGTAATAAAGTTCATTAAATTTCTAGTTAGAAATGAAGGCAAGATATTGAAGTTAATTGGACAAACAGCAATCTTATAAATGCCCCTACCTTCAGGACATACACCCCACATGATTGCCCATCCATCTGTTTAGCATGAGGTGGAGACTGGATGCTCCAAGGATCAGGCATGTCCTCTTTAAAACTCTCTGGGTATCTCGCATGCAGGAATGCACTGTAGATAAAACAGTAAAGTTTATTAAACAAAATCAAAAACTATTGTAGGCTTGTGTTATCAATTAACTTGTCAACAATTTATAAATTATGACTTTTATACTGCTCTGAGAGTAATCAAGTTTTCAATTTTCAAAGCTTTATTTTCAAACAGTTGAATGATTTTACTACATTTTGTTGAATTAGAAGCATCATTTTTTAAATTTTAATTGGTAGTGTGATTATCAGGCCTTCCTCTATGATGCATTGATTACAAACTAGAGATTGAAAAAGCGCTTGTCTCCCCATTTGTGTGGTCGTAGGGGAGGAAAAGAAAGTATGAAGTTCCTGGACCCGAGCATTCTTCAGTTATTGAGCAGAAACCATTTATCAGCCCAAGGTCACCGTGACCTTGACCTTTGACCTACTGACATCAAAATCAATAGGGGTCATCTACAGGTTAGGACCAACTTGCACATCAAGTATGAAGTTCCTAGGCATAAGCGTTATTGCGTAAAAAACATTTTTCAGCTAAAGGTTACCATGCCCTTGGCCTTGTGACCTCAAAATCAAACAAAATTAATAGGGGTCATCTACTAATTAGGACCAACCTGCACACCAAGTATGAGTAATTGAGCAAAAAATCATTTTTAAGGTGAATGTTACTGTGACCTTGACCTTTCACCTTGTGACCTCAAAATCAAACAAAATCAATAGGGGTCATCTACTGGTTAGGACCAACCAGCGAAACCAAGTATGAAGTTACTTGACATAATCATTCCTCAGTTATTGAGTGTAAAACATTTTTCAGCTGAAGGTTACTGTGACCTTGACCTTTGACCTTGTGACCTCAAAATCAAACAAAATCAATAAGGGTCATCTACTGGTTAGGACCAACCTGCACATCAGGTATGAAGTTCCTCGACATAATCATTCCTCAGTTATTGAGCGGAACCATTTTTCAGCTGAAGGTTACCATGACCTTGACCTTTGACTTAGTGACCTCAAAATTAATAGGGGTCATCTGCTGGTGTTGACCAACCTGTACACAAAGTATTAACTTACATGGCCAAAGCATTCTACAGTTTTTAAGCAAAAACAATTTTTCAGCTCATTGTTACCATGACCTTGATCTTTGACCTCAAAATCAAACAAAATCAATAAGGGTCATCTACTGGTTAGGACCAACATGCACACCAGGTATGAAGTTCCTCGACATAAGCATTCTTTAGTTATTGAGTGGGAACCATTTTTTAGCTGAAGGTTACCATGACCTTGACCTTTGACCTAGTGACCTCAAAATCAATAGGGGTCATCTGCTGGTGGTGACCAACATGCACACCAAGTATTAACTTCAATGGCCACAGCATTCTACAGTTATTAACCCTTTCCCGCATACGAATTCTGCAGCAGACGACTTTGAACATATTTTGTCAAAAAATAGAAATCTATATAATTCATTGGATAACACATGACTAAAAGTTGAAAACATTGTGGCAAAAGGAGAAATTGCTTGTTTTGAGCAATTTCTTCTTTTGTCACTATGCCATCTGCTGCAGAGGCTCCAGAAAGCGTCTATATGAGGGAAAGGGTTAAGCAAAAACAATTTTTTAGCTCATTGTTACTGTGACCTTTCAGCTCAAGATTACTGTGCCCTTGACTTTTGACGTACTGACCTCAAAATCAATAGGGGTCTTCTACTGGGCATGGTCAACCTGCATACCAAGTATGGAGTTCCTCGGCCCAAGCGTTCTTCAGTTATTGAGCGTAAACCATTTTTTACATCACACGGTCACCATGACCTTTGACCTTCTGACATCAAAATCAATAGGGGTCAGCTACTGGTCATGACCAACCTGCATACAAATTATGAAGCTCCTACACCCAAGCAATCTTCAGTTATTGAGCAGAAACAAATGTGACAGATGGAAGGACGGAACGGGCAAAAACAATATGTCACCCCCCATGTATGGGGGAGACATAATAACCTTGCAGCATTTTATACAATTAACTAGGTGTAAATATATGGTTGACATAAACAGCTCTGAAATAACTTTTAACAAGTCTCAATAACAAGTAACAAGTAAACAGCAACATATCTAAACAGGAGTAACAAGTAAAAAGCAACATATCTAAACAGGAGTAACAAGTAAACAGCAACATATCTAAAAAGGAGTGGAGTAGCATGCAGCATGACTGCTCATCCGTGGGATGGTTAAAGATATATGCATGTTGTCACACAAATGATTTCGTTTTCTTTATAGGAAGTTTGATGATGGACTACGAATAACGTGGGTTTTGACCTAGATGTTAAATAGTTCATAGTTAAGTTGGCAATCCCACGAGAGGCACGAATAAGGTGAAGTTTTAAAATGAAATGTTCTGCATACTAACCTTTAATTGTTTTCCTTAAGAAATAAATTTCAGTGAAAACGTACGAAATATAATATCTAAGATCAAAATATTAATTATTTTTGAAACATGATAAGTTTTCAGTTATTTATCGTCAATTAGATCTTATACTGTGTTACATAATACACCTCTTGGGAGCATCGCGTAATCTCCAGTCATGTGACGAATTCTCGGCCTTGGGCAATAACAATGTCGTGCTAGTGTAATGGATGTTGACTTGGATTGTCAAGAGAAAGGTCTGTGGCTCGCTTTCCGGCAGAGGCAAGTTTTTTTTTCTCTCTCTTATTCATATCAAAACCAAAGTATACATTTATAAACGTTATTGATTTCTGTCATTCTAATAAGTAAGACAAAATATCAAATAATATGCGCATGTTCCATTTCTTAGTATTTTCTCATATTGATCGCTGTTTATCTTTTTTAAAGATATTTCTTGTTTTTATTAAATTCAAAATTAGTGCTCATAAAATAATTAAAATTTGATAAGTGGTACCCTAAAAATTGGAGGTTGTTCCCCCCCTCCCCATGACATTTTTCCTGGAACAGCCCTTACTTCCAAGAGTGGAAATAGGTAGTTGAAATCAAAAGTAAGGTTGCTGTCTATTTAGCCAATGTTTAGCATGTCAGACTGTCAGGATAGTGTGATGACCAAATATGACTATGATAATTAATCAATATTGTCAATAATTATTACAATATATGATGACAATAGTTCATGTTTTCTGATGAATAATGAAGAAGGTGGTTATCAATTAAAGGTATTTTATCAATTATATGCATGCCAAATGATGCAGTTTTTCCCGGTAAGCCAAGTTGTAACATAATTTCATAAAGTTTTAAAGTATGAGAGCCTGAGTAAGCATGCAAAATTGCTGTGCTTGAGGTATTGGGGGATAGAAACTCACAAATAATAAACTTAAATGATAACAACAAAAAACAGCTTGAACCTCATGAACATGGCCACTTACTACCAACGTTGCAAAATTTGTTGTTTTGTTGTTCCAATTTCTCCAAGTGGATTTAAGTAAATGATCTTCCTTTCACTTGGGCAAATGATCTGTTAATATTTGTTTCATGCATGAATTGACTAAATTTTTATAATTAGAATATCCTAAATCTGCACTAGACCCACTCACTATACACTATACACATTTAAACAAGAGGGCCAATATGCCCGTAAATGGATCACTTGAGTGATAGTATAGTAGCAAATGAGTAACTGCTAATATCAGGGAAAATTTAATAATGAGTATGGATAAAAAAACTGCAAGGAGTGGAATGTTAAATGAAACAGCTTAATAGTAAAAGACATTTGAAGTTAGGCATTTAATATTTAAACAATTTGAAAGAAGAACACTAAACAAAACATTCCTGTGAAGTTTGGTCGATATCCCTCCAATATGTTAGGAGATGTCATTCGAAGCTAACAATTAATTTAACCACATTTCTGAGGCTGCCTGGTATATATACATTTCAACCAATAAATATGAATTGAACAATTTTCGTAGAGATTTCAGGTCAGCTCAGGAACATTTCTACCAGATTAAATTGGACGGACGACACCGATAGACAGAAAGTGATCAGAATAGATCACCTTGAAAACATCAGTTCACACTGGAACATGAACATTATAATAAACTAGAGGATTGTTTTAGGAGATAAAAAAACATATGTCTCCACTCATATTTTTATTTTGTTGGTAAACTGTTTTATAAAGACAATATGTGTGACTTTAGTCCAAAATGCACCATCTAGACTACTTATCGGAACTAAGAAAATGTCCATTTCTCTGCATAAGTTGGTGTTCAGCGCAAACAAAACACCACATGTAAAATTGTCAAAAGGAATATGATCCCCCTACCATATCTTTGAGGTAAGTTATGACTAGAGTTGTGTATGTAGGACAAAGATTGCCACTACAGTATCCCTTCCAAAAACAACAATGCTCATTCTTCAATACCATCATTAAGCAGATAAAACATTCTTCTATTTTTGAAAGAGTGACCTTGAAACAAAAATATGATGTTTACCACTAAACATGCAAATTAAAATGTTAGTAGAGTGTTGTGAATCAGGTAAATACATTCAGAGACAGGCACAATACAAAAGTATATTTTCTTAAATGATATGCTGCTCTTGGTCTATGCAAAATATTAAAATACCAATAACCAGACAAAAGGAAATACACAAGGCACAACAGCCTAAAAAGTGTGGTCATAAAAGTGTTATCAATATATTATGTATTACCACTAATGTCCAGTGAGTGCCGCCTTCATTAACAGCCCCAATACAGTACTCATGGCTGCAGACATTTTCCTACAAGAAATGAACACCTTTATTAGCTCTTAAGTCACATTAGTAAATTTTAACAACATTGAGCAATTTCTCCTTTTGCCAAAATGTTTTCAATAATTACAGCTGTATTTAGAGACATTCTCCACTTTCTTGCCCAGATGTTTTCAAAATCATCTGCAGCAAATCCATTGTCATTATGAAAGGGTTGAAAAAAGCCAGAGAAATGTCCCTTTCTAAACATGCACATATTCTCTCAGGCAACATCTGTACCAAGTTTAGTATGAACACTTAGAATGTTTCTTTTAGTTACGGCCAAGGTACAACTGTGTGCTTAATACAAAAGAAGCTTAACTTTGTAGTAATTTGAAAACTGTCACATGATAATGACAGAACAATAGTAAGCAAAATGTATTATAATGTACAAGAGGCATAATACCAGTTAATCCTGTCAACAATTGTCATCATGAAATGATTATTTAATGATGTCTGCAAATATTTGCAAGAATATTAGAAGTCAAACCTTTCGAAGCAAGGTGTGTATCGCATCAGTTCCCATAAATATTGACGTCATCACAACACAGCTTATATGTAAGGCATTAGTGGACTTCTTACACAGTAAGTGGAGGTAGGAGTCAATAACCTGAAATACCCATTTGGAAAATGGTGAAGAAATAATGCAAAATAACGTTTTTTTAACGCTTTCCCACATACAAAAAATCTGCATCAGACAACTTTGAACACATCTTATCAAAAACACGAAAATCTTTATATATGAAACTTAATTGCATGAGTTGAAAACATTTGGCCAAAGGTTTTAAGCAATTTATCCTTTTGTCACAATGTTTTCAAAAGTCGTCTGCTGCAGAGGCTTAAGATTGATTGATTGATTGATTGGGGTTTAACGCCGTTTTTAGCAATTTCTCAGTTATATCACGGTGGCCAGTTCACCTACTCATGCATTTCCTGGTTTTCTCACAACAATCTTCCCAAGCAACTGGCTGCTTTTCCACATAGACTTAGCCCATTGGTGGAAGACGAATGACGCATGTTGCATTGACTTTTGTCAATCGTCGGAAAGAAAGTTGGCCGAGCCGGGATTCGAACTCACAACCCCTGGATTGACAGCCCGCTTCGCTACCGACTGAGCTACCGGGGCTCGGCAGAGGCTTAAGAAAGCATCTATATGTGGGAAAGGGTTATTGAATAAAAAAAAATCAATTAAGAGCTGCCCACAAACAACAGTCTCAAACAAATCAAGACTTCTTTTTTTAATTTAGACATAAATGATACGAGTAGTTTATGCTTCAGGAGCAACAACAATTGATGACAACCTTGCAATAGCTATAAATCACAATGAAAATTGCCATGACTGTTCTAGTTTAATTGAGCAATAAACATACCTCATCTGATAATGTATTCTGAAGAAATTTGATGGATTCCGCTGTCAAAATATATGGTCCAATCTTGCCAATCTGGTACTGAAGACTAGAAGTCGACTCCCATATTTCATCCACAACTGAAATGACAAGCATTACACGTAATTATATGTCTCGCTGTCCCCGCTCTGACTAGCAATGCAAGTGTTAAAGACAAAAATATGAAAGCCTTAGCACAAGTACTTATTGAGAAAAAGTAAAACAAGAGAGGACAGCTTGCTCGACTTTTTCGTGCTTGCCAATAAAACAAAAACTTTTTTGGGTGGTACAGAAAACATAACCAAGTACTTTATCATACTATTTATAAGCAAAGTACTTTATAAGTAGTTAACCCTTTCCCTCATACAACAATTCTGCAGGAGATGACTTGAACATATGTTGTCAAAAAATAGAAAATCTCTATAATTGAATGGATAACCTACGACTAAAAGTTGAAAACATTTTGGCAAAAGAAGAAAGTGCTCATTTTTAGCAATTTCTTCTTTTGTCACTCTGTTTTCAAAAAACCATCTGCTGCAGAGGCGTCAGAAATCGTCTATATGAGGGAAAGGGTTAATGGGTCATAATTCTTACAAAAGCCTTCACTCTTGGCTGTTGGTGGAGGTAATGATGGTAAAACGATAGTGTACGTGTATAACCTATATCTCAAATTGTTTTGGATTTTTTTTTTTATTTCGTACGAAAATCTTAACCAAAATTTTAAGTAAATAAAGGGCCATAATTTTTACAAAAATCTTGACAGAGTTATGTACTCTTGTCTGTTGATGGTGAATAAGTGTTGTAAGTTTCAAAGCAACATCTGTAATGGTTTTGACAAAAAAGGGAATTGGTACAAAAACCTTAACCAAGGTGTGACACCAACACCGACACCGTCGCCGAGGCGAGTAGTATAGGTAGCCTTTTCTTTGAAAAGTCGAACTAAAAAGAAACTTTAAGGTTGAGCTAAATGCAAATGTTTGACACTGCCGTCGCCAGAAAAGCAACACCTTAGTCTTGCTTTCGATTCTTCGACGTGTGAGACAAAAACGAAATGCAAAACCAACATATTTGGTACACATACAAGTAAAAGTGTGAATGACCTGCAGGATTTAGTTTGAGGTTCGTAGGGAAAACAGTTCTTAAGTTAACAATCAGAAAATGCACAACGCTGGACTGGCATAAGCAAAGTAATACACCCAACAAACCACATAAGTTTAAACAGGCATGTGACCTGTACCTATGAAGTATGGAATGTTCAATTTAATATTTCCTTGTCAAAGTTGAAAATTATAACTGCAATGACTTTATGTACTTTATAAGTAGCCAAAAAATAGTAACTGATATTGACTGCACTTTGAATTTTAGAGGTTGCACCTTATCACATTATAAATCGAAATAAGACGAATTTGGCAAAATTAACAAACCTTTTAGAAATGGTATTGTTTCAGGATTAACATCTTCGTCCTCACTCTGTATTTCTTGACAGATTATTTCACTGTTAAGTGGAATTATGTTGTCCATCACCTTTTGTTTCTTCACAATTTTACCAGTTTTATTTTGTTGTTTTCTTATTAATTTCGTCCTTTTAAGTCTTGAAGGTATTCCAGAAATTTTTACAGATTGCTGATCTAAGTATGTGTCAATTTCAGCAAGTTTTTCTCTCACGTGAAACAGCACTTTAACATCATCAGTACCATAAAGATTGTTTTGCACATTTTTTAAAACTTCTATGCAACTCTTCCTTACCGTAAAAGGTTTATATGAATCTATGTTCTCTTTTGGTGAATCACAGTCAAATGTTTCAGTATTTTCACTTGTGGAATCTGTGTCAGTGGTTAGTGTATCGCAGTCATAAGTTTCAGTGTTTATATTTAAGTCCACATGATTGTTGTTCATCACTGTTTCGTCTGTAAAATTGCTTTGGTTAGACTTTGTGGTAAGTACATCTACGTCCAAGTTGAAGCAGGGTTGATCTTTGTAAATTTGATGTAGACTGTCCCATCCATGCTCTGGGTAATGATGAAATATGGCCAGAACATGCTTGCATGGCCAATGATATTTGGAAAAGTCAGGACAAGAACAATTTGGAATTTGATGGTCATATTCAATAGTATAATTTGACACTGTAAAGTTTAAAGAGTCTGATGACAGATGTTTTAAAATTTCCTGATGATGAATCATTTCAACCCTTGGAGGCATTCTCTTTAAACAGTGATCTATGAAGGTCTTTGGTTTTCCTTTCAAGAATTCTGGCAGGTGATGGGAGTATGATTTTGATTGTTCTAGAGACAAAACATTGTTCTTTATGTACCTGAAATAAAGGTAGTAATACATGTAGTTCTTACATACTGTACATGTAATGGCCATGGGTAACTTAATTAATCTATAATTTTAAATACATTCTGAAAATATCAGATTAGTGATATAACATAATAATAGGTTCCGTATTTGACCCTGTGAGGAACCTCATTTGCATTGTTGGAAGAGGCCCATTTAGCGTTTACCAGAGTCCTTGAATTAGACCTAGGTCATTGGTAGTTTGTAGACACAGGATACTCTTGGAGTTTGTTGACCCACCAAGAGTGAAGTCCACCTTCACAGAATATTGGATATCTGTGTTTTGATGTCTATGCTGGTTTTATAAGTTTATCTTCCCTTTGTTGTTGGGTCTTGCAAACACTGAGCATAAGATATGAGCACTGACCCGCTTAAATTACTTGGCCAGTATACACATAATACAGACTGTACTTGCAAGATCTCTAGATTCCATCGTTGATGCTGGTTTTCTCCAAAGATTACTTTGTTGTGCATGTTGAGGCCAGATTTTCTCCAAGTTTCGGCCTGCATTGTTTCAAGCTGGCTTTTGCAAAGGGTCTAAACGTCACATAAAGTGTTATATACTTACATTGTCATCAGTTGTCAATGTTGTAGCTACTTTGAATTTACTAGAATTAAGTTAATGTAGCAAATACCAAGGCTTGTCTGTTCTAAGTTGATAAAGGGGCATAACTTAATATAAATTAATGCCAGAGTTATGTCACTTTGTATATACATACATAGTATCTCTAAAACAAGAGGGCCATGATGGCCCTTGAATCGCTCACCTGATTTTTTATTTGTTTTCACTTTAGCTATATAAGCCTCGCCCCCTGGCAGCCATAGTTTCCGACCAATCAACTTGGCTTGAAGGAATCTGATAGAGGGTCACCCTAGGAACATTTCTACAAAATTATTTGAAAATCGGCCAGATACTTTTGGAGGAGAAGATTTTTTAAGTTTTCACTATAGCCATATAATGCAAAATAGCCCTGCCTACTGGCGGCCATGTTTTTTGACCAATCAACATGGCTTGAAGGAATCTGAAAGTGGGTCATCCAAGGAACATTTCTACAAAATTATTTGAAAATCGGGCCGACACTTTTGGAGAAGAAGATTTTTTAAGTTTGCACTATAGCCATATAAGGCAAAATAGCCCCGCCCCCCCCCCCTGGTGGCCATGTTTTTCGACCAATCAACATGGCTTCAAGTCATCTGATAGAGGGTCACCCAAGGAACATTTCTACAAAATCATTTGAAAATCAGCCTGACACTTTCGGAGGAGAAGATTTTTTAAGTTTTCACTATAGCCATATAAGGCAAAATAGCCCCGCCCCCCCTGGCGGCCATGTTTTTTGACCAATCAACATGGCTTGAAGGAATCTGGTAGAGGGTCATCCAAGGAACATTTCTACAAAATTATTTGAAAATCTGTCAACCAGTTTGGGAGAAGAAGAATTTTGAAGTTTTTTTCGTTTCGTTGCCATGGAAACCAGAATTCTGTATGAATCCCAAAAAATTTGAAGAAATTCTGGTGAGGTCATTAAGAGGATGCTTTCTGTGAAGTTTCATCCCAATTGACCCACTGGTTACTGAGGAGAAGATGTTGAAGATTTTTTAAGTTTATACTTTGGCCATATAAGGCAAAATAGCCCCCGCCCCCTGGCGGCCATGTTTTTCGACCAATCAACATTGCTTGAAGGAATCTGATAGAGGGTCACCCAAGGAACATTTCTACAAAATTATTTGAAAATCGGCCTGACACTTATGGAGGAGAAGATTTTTTAAGTTTTCATTATAGCCATAAAAGGCAAAATAGCCCCGCCCCCTGGCGGCCATGTTTTTTGACCAATCAACATGGCTTGAAGGAATCTGATAGAGGATCACCCAAGGAACATTTCTACAAAATTATTTGAAAATCGGCCTGACACTTTTGGAGGAGAAGATTTTTTAAGTTTGCACTATAGCCATATAAGGCAAAATAGCCCCGCCCCCCCTGGCGGCCATGTTTTTCGACCAATCAACATGGCTTGAAGGAATCTGATAGAGGGTCACCCAAGGAACATTTCTACAAAATTATTTGAAAATCGGCCTTACACTTTCGGAGGAGAAGATTTTTTAAGTTTTCACTATAGCCATATAAGGCAAAATAGCCCCGCCCCCCCTGGCGGCCATGTTTTTCGACCAATCAACACGGCTTGAAGGAATCTGATAGAGGGTCATCCAAGGAACATTTCTACAAAATTATTTGAAAATCTGCCAACCAATTCGGGAGAAGAAGAATTTTGAAGTTTTTTTCGGTTTCGTTGCCATGGAAACCAGAATTTTGCATGGATCCCAAAAATTTCAAGGAATTCTGGTAAGGTCATTGAGAGGATGCTTTCTGTGAAGTTTCATCCAAATTGACCCACTGGTTACTGAGGAGAAGAAGTTGACGCACGACGGACGCCGGACAAAAGGCGATCACAATAACTCACCTTGAGCAAAGCTCAGGTGAGCTAAAAATGTATACGATGCTTCAATTGAATAAGTGGAACAAAAAAATGGTTGTAAAATACATTTCGTACACTAGTAGCCAATTGATTGAACTTATGTTTTCTGACAAATAGCCATTATCAATAATCATGGACTAAACAATACCTGTTACAGAATGTGATAATGCCTCTGGTGATCGTCTTTAGTATTAAACATGTTTAATTGCAATCGCATTTACAATGAAGAAGGACCTTCAAATGTAAGATGTTCTACAAATCTGTGACACTCAATAAAATGGTAAAACATGGCTGAGATACGAAATATTAGTTAAAAATCCATATTGTGAAACAATGACCACATATGTGACTCACTTTTCCTGCATATCTGGGAAGAACTTTTTCACCAATACAGTCAGCAGTGATGTTAATGTTCCCCCAAAGCCATTTTCTTTTAGGTAGTTTTCCTTCAGCAGCTTATGCTGCCTTTCAACACCATTTGTAGTGTTGATTGAGATGTTCAGCATATGCATCCGGTAGCAGTATACCCATCTCTGAAAGAATAAACAATATGTTAACTAGATGATTGTTTTTGTCACAAAAACATATGCCCTCCCCATGGGAGTTTGTCAATGATTGTAATACTAAAACAGAATATTAAAACAAGAGGGCCAAAGATGGACCTAAATATTTAAACAATTTTGAAAGAGGACCAACAAAGGATCATTCCAGTGAAGTTTATTTGAAATTGGTCAAGTGGTTTAGGAGGCAATGTTGATTAAAGGTAAAAGTTAACATCGACGAACAAATATGGACATAGAGTGATCAGAATAGATCACATTGAGTTTCAAACAAGCAAATTTATGAAATTTATATCCCCCGCTTGCAGGAAATATTGTAGGAAAATGTTGAGGTTAAGTTTAAACATGTCATTAGACTTTTTATTGAACATGTATTACAGGGTAAATTAAACTGATTGAAGAAAGCATAGTGTAAATATTGCATACATGTAATGACGTTAAGCAGATCCTTGGTAATCTGTAGGTTAATTAAGGGGCCACGGAAACAGCAACAAACGACACTTTTTGTTAAATAAGGGGCCATAACTCCACCGAATAAAGTCCGCCGAAAGTGACGATCGAACTTGGCCTAGCCCTTAAGGCATTTAACCTTGTTACTAAGTTTGAAAAAAACGGTTCACATTTGTGGCAGTTAATGCACGGAAACGAAGTGTGACGGACAGACAGACAGGCAGACGGACAAACCGAAATTAATAAAACAGGAGTTCATCACAGTTTCTAAGACAAAATCAAGAAAATTAAAAAAAAAACTTTATCCCAGTATGGTGGTTCATATTTATTTCAAGTTTCATGAAATTCTACCAGCTAGTTACTGAGAAATGGCTGCGGATGGACGTGACGGTGGATTTTTCAATTTATCAAGCGCAATAACTCTAAGGAAAATTGACCAATCCAAAAAAACAATGGACGGGCATCATCCCAGTATGGTGGTTCATATTTATTTCAAGTGTCATGAAATTCTACCAGCTAGTTACTGAGAAATGGCTGCGGACGTGGATTTTCAATTTATCAAGGGCAATAACTCTAGAGGAAAATTGACCAATCCAAAAAAACAATGGACGGGCATCATCCCAGTATGGTGGTTCATATTTATTTCAAGTTTCATGAAATTCTACCAGCTAGTTACTGAGAAATTGCTGCGGACGTGGATTTTTCAATATATCAAGGGCAATAACTCTAAGGAAAATTGACCAATCCAAAAAAACAATGGACGGGCATCATCCCAGTATGGTGGTTCATATTTATTTCAAGTTTCATGAAATTCTACCAGCTAGTTACTGAGAAATGGCTGCGGACGTGGATTTTTCAATATATCAAGGGCAATAACTCCAAGGAAAATTAACTAATAAAAAAAAAATTGGACGGGCATCATCCCAGTATAGTGGTTCATATTATTTTAAGTTTCATGAAATTCTACCAGCTAGTTACTGAGAAAATGCAGGTGACGGACGGACGGACGGAAGGAAGGACGAACGGAAGGACGGAAGGACAGACGGACGGACAACGCCATTTCAATATCCCCCTCCTTTTTTCTTCAAAAAAGCGGGGGATAATAAAAAAAATACATCAATCAGTTACTTAGTCACAACTGCGAGCGAAACTGACAAGTAGACTGATGAATAATCAATAAGAAATCAATATTCGTCTACCTATGTTGGGTAAAATAATAGCAATAGTAAATACCAAAATATGGATTTTAAGGGAAATTATCCTCCACACACAGTATTATTATTACTATTACTATTACACATTTACCTTGCGTTCTAGTAGCCAATGCTTATCTAGCCAATTCCTGAAGGTAGCTTGTCTGTTGTACACATCAAGCTTTTGTATTTTTGCTACTTCATCCTTGAAACTAGCTTCAGTCTTGCAGCGTCCTATGATACGCATCCTAAAATCATGAGCATTGCCTGATTGATTTTCTGCATGTAAGCATAAATGTCAGGCACATACCAACCATTAGTTACAACAGGGATTACTACAATTTTTTTTTTTAGCTAATATATGTTTGATGTTGGTCAATGAAACAATCCCATGTTATGACCATGAAGAACAAGACTCAAATAATTCAAGTTCAGCTTTCTATTTTTCAAGCTTCAACAGAACGAAGGAATTTTTGGTGTAAAATTTGTAAATGTGCTAACCATTACCCCACAAGAGTAATGAAATATACACGGCCGACGGTGTAAACTTTTTAATTGAAGTTTAATAACAGGATTTATGTCCTGGAAACAGCTATGTATTCTTTTAATGAAAGTATTGCAGTTTAGCAAATATGAGAAAAAGGACAATACTAAAACAGAGCATGTTGATATCTGACAGACATACGATTTATGTGATATTAGTAGTTATAAGAGTATGAAATTCCTTTTTTTGGTAGAAATGATACGATCATTTCAAATTCCAGGGGTATGGGTCCTTTTCCGAAACTGACGAGATAAAAAAGCCCTGTTATCTGTTAGGTCTTAAGTTGGAAACAAATGTATGTGTGGCCATGATATAAATATTGGGGATTCATATTCTTTAGTTTTTTAAACTTACTGTTTTATGATGATATCCTTTTCATGGCTGACCCCATTCTTTGTTGCTCCAAGCCATCTCTGCCATGCCTGTTCACGGTGAAAATCACACAGGAGGACACAAGTTTCTGATAAATAAAACATGCATTTTTACTGAAATTGTTTCAAGTAGGTGACCAGAAGCAGTCTGTTGGATAACCATACATTTTGGCAGACATTCATCCCTCATCAAATAACCTTCTGCCATGCTGTTTGGTTGATATTTCTGATACTTTCAAAACAAAAAATTGAATGAGAGCAACTCAAAGCTAACACAAACGAGTCATGTTTCTTTGTTAAAGTTTAATAGCAAATCCCTGTCTATAGTAACCACACTTTTAATTTCAAATTACTTATTTTCTTGCAAAAATGACCCTGCATTCAAAAACCACCCATGAAAATACCATATTGTTCTCTTCCTACGGATGGTCTTTAAACACAGGTTGGACTGTATAATCTCTTGCAACATGTGTACCAAGTTTCATTTGAACATCTTGAACAGTATTTAATTTATGGCTATTATTAATTATTTTTTGAAAATCAGATGCCAAGACTTTCTTAATATCTTTTCCCCAGAAAAAACGACAAAAAATAATGACTAAAATATTCACCACTAACACAAGGAGTTTTTACATTTAAATAATGCAAGACTTATGCAATTTAGCCAAGTCAGTTAAATAATATTACACCAGTACAACACAAAAATGTCAGATGGGCAAATAGACAGATGAAATGAGAAACAAGAGTTAAACCTAGTCACCTTGTCCATTTTGGAAATAACAATGAAATTTGTGTGTGTCACGTGACTTAATGGGACATTACTTTCAAATTTAACCCAGGCATTTCCCTAAATAATTCTTAAGACTACCATCCATGATGACTATAATACACATTAACATCTGTTGAAATATTAATCAAAGTATAAAAGATATAAGCAGCAGTACCTGGAAATATTTTTTCTAAGGCTGAAATTTCCCTTTGATCAAAGTCAGTTAGCCAAAATTCTGGTTCCCACCCGGAATTCCAGTCAGACACCATCTTCAGAGCTTCTGCTATATTTCTAGTAGTTTCTTTAGCTAAAATAAATGTGGCTACCACTTGGTAGCCAACATTTGTTCGAACACAAATAAATGACAGCGGAACTGTGTATTTCGTTGTCTGATATGTCGAGTCAAGCAGACAAACCTCTTGTCCATACTTGCGTAGCAACTGTTTCTGGAAGTATGTCTGGTACACAAACAGAAGCTGATCAGTCTCTGACCTATTGAAATAAAAATAGTCATAGGTAAGTGACAAATCAGGGGATTTCAATAAATGTAAATGTAGAAACCGTATTAAAGCCAAATTTTCCCATTTCCTTTGACCTAGTTTTTGACTGAAGTTGAGCTTAACATTCTGACAAAGCTTGGATGAAAAATTGTGGAATTTGTGAAAGAATTCAAAGATTAATGCAAAGGTTTTCCAAAAGATTTGCCTTATTGACTAAGTTTTTGACTTTGCCTTGTGACTAAGTTTTTGGCTGGACATGATCCATATTCAAACTAAGCCCAGATATCATCACGGAAATTGTTGACGACGGACAAAATGTGATCACAATACACACAAGGTAGCTCACCTTGAGCACTTCATTTGAGCTATAACTGCACATAAAAAAAAAAAAAAAATCCTTCCAGCTAGCTCCAATTTCATGCTTACATTGGTCTAAAAAATATGTTGTCTCCTTCTTGCGCATGTCCCCGCCATTCATCAACACACTCAGATATCTTAATCTGGTCAGCTCTGTTTGATCTAAATAGAAAAATCCTAACTTTAATGTAAATGAGTTTAAATATCTATGACCGTAAATGTTCATATTTTAACATTATAATATATATATACATATATGCAATAGTTTGTCATACTAAAATGGTACTGAAATTAGGTTCCATACACAATTACAAAAATACTACTTTTTTCACAGAAGTGGCAGCAAAATATCTTTAGCAATCACCGCTAGACCAGGGTTGCGAAAAAAATGTCTTGCACATCTACAATTCATAGGAATCGTGTATACCAAGTTTCTAATGGATGACTTCATAACAGTGGAAATTATTTAAGACACAATCTTTTTGCAACAGACTGACTGCCTAACTGCATGCATTTAAAAGAAAAGAGCTATTAAAGTTTAATGTACAGCAAAAACAAATTACACGGACAAATTTCGACAGAATAATCTGTAAAATATAAACAGTGCATTAATTATATCGGCCATTATAATTCCATTCTGTCCTCTCTCTGGCCAAATAGGACAGATGCTGAAACAGCCCAACTACGAACCTCTGTGATGTTGCAGATATCACTTTTTAATCATACTTTGGTCATTATATTGAATATTATGAGAGTTATGATAAATGAACACCAAATAACTTCCGAGTCATGATGACCAAAATCATTCAAAATCAAGGGAAAATTCTGCTTATATCTGGAAAAATCACAGACATATCAACCAAAAGAACAAGTGTCAGAGAATATGACTACTTTTCTGGTATGGTTTCTAGGTCTTCCAAATGACCACAACCGAGCTCCGGTAGCTCAGTCGGTAGCAACGCGGGCTGCCAATCCAGGGGTTGTGAGTTCGAATTCAAGCTAGACCAACATTCTTTCCGACGTTTGACAAAAGTCACTTTCACATGTGACATTCACCAATGGGCTGTTTAACAGTCTAAGTGGAAAAGCAGCCAGTCGCTTGGAAAGTATGTTGTGTGGTGTACTGGTGTGGAAAAACCAGGAAAAACATGAGTAGGTGAACTTGTTGCCGTGATATGGCTGAATAATTGTTGAAAACGCGGTTAAACCCCAATCAATCCAAATGACCACCGGATTTAAGAGCCTATTGGCCACTGGCCTGAATATTTTCAAACCGCTGTTGATCTCAGAATCTTGTCATATATTTAACTTATTTGTACCCTGTATCTGCCAGTGTGTTATATATATGGTTGTAAACATCTTTCCGATGTGGAAAATAACGTCTATCAGTATGGCGAGAGTCTTCTGGTGCAATGTCCTCAGAAAACTGTTGGGTCCTCCTTTGCACATCTGACACATTGACAATACTTTCTTTAGCAAGACCTTTTATATTCTCAATCACTCTTCTGTCAAGACGGTTGGTATATCCAGAAAACTACAACCAAAAAACATTCATATATTTTTCCAATATCAAATGATTACATCAAATGTTACGGACTTAAAGCCACTTGCAACAATTTTTCAGTTAAAATTTTTACATTTCCTGGTAAATTACCAGTACTTCGGGTTCAATTATCCTGACACCAGCCAGCCAGTCAGCTAACCCTGCAACTGTGAGCGCTCCCATTACTACCATATTAAAAGTATTTTGTATAACCTGACCAGGGATTAAACCAGCAACCTCTTGCACCCGAGGTGGACACTCTACCACCGTGGCGGTAGGGCCAAAATTGCATCAGATTCACAATAACAAAAAATGTTGTGATTTTTCACACACAAATAATAAAATCTGGATATTCTTATATAATACATCATTTATCTACATTAATTTGTCAATTTACCTTTGAATATTTGGTGTATTTTAGTATAGATGTAAACGTAAACAATGTTACAATCATCAATTATATAAATGTTTCAGTATTCAGTGTTTTTTAATACTCTAGTTGCAATAAAGCTTGCATTACAGTCAGGAATGGAAGGAATGAATGAATGAATGGTGTTTTAAGGCCCGTCGACAACTAAGGTCATTTTGGGCGCTTAATAACTTACTTACTCTAAATGATGTATGCGATACTTAACATTGATATTAAACAACTTGTAAGCCAATGCAAAATAGGATATACTATGTAATACTTAACATAAAGATAAACAATATCTGAGAAAATGTGGTACAGGATCAGTAAGAGTAATGAATGTGCAAAAGCACGATTTAAGAAATAATCATATCTTATTAAAAATATTAATTTCCCTAAGGAAAGTCAGGAATGGGGAACATGCTAATGGCACTGAAGTCTAAACATGTTACGTTTTGTGTATTTGTTATCACAAAGGTTATCATCTTGCTTAAAAGGGACATAAATATATTTGGTATTGGCAAATGACATGGACTTATAATACCACATTTAGAGATGTGTGAATTGAAAAATAAAATTACCTTGCCAGTCACATGATCATTGTGTGAACCAACAAACTGAAGCAGAACGCAATATCGCTGTTGTGTATCAGCGTTAAACTCTGCTCTCAGCTTCTTAGACAGTAGCATCCTCTTCCACTTGCTGCTTGGACCTTCAATCTGATAAAGAAAATGTCAAAATTATCTGGTATTATCTGAAAGATTGACACTTTAAGAACTTTTAGTGTACACAAAGTGACAATAACAATTAACAATAAGAACATGCATATGGTAACAAATGTCTCTATTCAATGAAGGATAGTAGACATTTTTTATGTTAAAATCAGACCTATTTGTTAAAACCAATAATTCCACTTAATTTTAATTGAATGCAAACAATAACAAGAGCTGTCCATAAAACAGCATTCTCAACTATTTGCCATTTGAGCAAACAGTGGGTAATGAGATATGTGCATGATAGTACCTTGCATGCCAAACTTCAACCAAATTGTCAAAGTCAAACAAGGGCCATATTGTGTACTGGATTCATACAAGAGTTATTTAACTTGACTGTCTGACACCCCTGAAGACATGAATGAAGTTTCAAGTCAATATCATAAGTGGTTACTGAGAAATGTTCATGATAGTATCTTGCATGCAAAACTTTATCCAAAGTTTTTAAGTCCAAAAGGATGCATAATTATGTCAACATCTTTTGATGATGTCCAATAAGTGTGTGAAGTTTCAAAGCAATAGCATCTGTGGTTTGTGGGAATAAGCCTTTTATGCAAAACTTTAACCCAATTTTAAAAGTAAAACAAGGGCCATAATAGCTCTCATATTCTTCGAATAGTCGAGCTAAAAACTTGGAACAGATACACAAACAGGATGTTTCATCTAATGCAGAGACAAACAGATCATGATGGAACATTGCTTGTGCTCAGTACACTGTCATATTGAGTATGTAATAATGTATTCAAGTTGGATTACACTCCAACTGACTAGTGCTTTACTTCACACAATTTGGTTGAATTTCCATTAAATTGATTGATTGATTGGGGTTTAACGCCTTTTTTAACAATTTTTCAGTCATATCGCGGCGACCAGTTATCTACTCATGCGTTTCCTGGTTTTCCAACACCAGTTCACCACAAAACATACTTTTCAAGCAACTGGCTGCTTTTCCACATAGACTGTTAAACATTGGTGAAAGACAAATGACCAAGGTCACAATGACTTTTGTCAAACGTCGGAAAGAATGTTGGCCAAGCTTGGATTCAAACTCACAACCCCTGGATTGACAGTCCGCATCGCTACCGACTGAGCTACCGGGCTCAGCTAAATTTCCATTAAACAAACATGCAAATAAATTTACGATCACTTCAAATTTTGGGTTATGAACTTATAAATCTTTCATAAAATTCACAATTACAAAATAATTCAGTTATTAAATAATTACTCTATCTCTCTACATAAGGCAAAGGATAACAGCAAAATACAGAATTGTATTCCTTTTATAAATACCTTGTAATCAGGGAACTTAATGATCCTCCGCAGCTTTATCTTGGCTTGACAATTTTGCTTTTTCGTTGGCTGAATATGCCGCCTTGAAACCTTCCCATAGTCATGGTCATCATTGTGAGTATCCTAAAATATTTATTCAGATACAAACAAACTACAATTTCTTTCATACGATTAATACAGCAACACATTGAACATACATGTAAGGATCAGCAAGGAAAAGAATATGCGAAATTGAATTAGACTACATGTAACTATGTCAAACAAGAGCATAGGTTACCTGCACACAAAGTTTCATCACTTCATCTTTTTCATACCGTTATAGTTTAATTCACAATTATGTTGAAAAAATGGCATTTAAAACTCAATATATTTTTAAGCTACTTGTCTCTCGCAATATGTGTACTTCATTTGAATACATTTAACAGTTGCTGAGACTGTTACCACCAGGGCTATAGTCAAAAAAGGTTGGAAAGACAGACAACCTAATAAATTGATAACTTACTTCTTTGGTATTACCCCTGATGGATCCATACTGGCACTCTCTTATATCCGAACTTATAATAAGGAATGGAATGCCATCATATGTAACAGGTACAGAGCTGCGACCATCATCTTCAAACAGGACACGGCTCTGTATACTCTGAACACCTAAACAATAGAATATGAAATAATAATTAAAATATTGACTAACATTTTGAGACCGCACTTATGAAAGACATTTAATAATACATGAAAACACCTCATTTTAGTGAGTGAGTAGTTTAAATGTTTCATGTATCTATAAATCAGAGTTGCAGGACATGATATTTTGACAGTACTTTTTTCTACAATTCAATGCCATATTGGTTTTCCAAACTTTCATTCTTTCGTTGAATTTATACCAAAGGTAAATTTACACTAAATGTGCAGAAAAGTCAAAAACTCAAGACAAGATACATGGTCTAGACAATGCTACTTTGCTCGAGATAAAACACTTGACTGTCAATTCAGGGCCTATAGATAGTATACCCCTTCTCTTAAAATAACAATCATTGTCTGTACATTTTGTTACATAAAAAGACTAATAATCTCACTTAGACCAACACTTTGTATACACACAATATTTGCGATTTCTTGCTGTTTTTCACACCCCACACACAAATATGTGATATGAATGCAAAACCTATGCCAATATAATTTATTATCAAATGTAATATTCTGTGTTTGATTTACTGTACATAGAAACATTAAAAAGTGCTTGATACTCTGATTAATCATAATTTAATATAACTAGGAGATGCTGTACGGAAAGCAGCTGTTGGACCTAAGCTCATGTTAATAATGTATTATAGTGGTCTGTCCCACAGCTATGTGTTTGTATAAGGCGATACTTATACTACCTTGCTATAGAGCTAGCTTTTAAGGAGATGTGGTAGTGTACGCATAAAGGACAAGAGGTCCTGAGTTCGAGCCCTGTTTCGGTCCGAATCTTTCAGCTGGGTTACATTGGCGCCCAATATAAATAACTAGCAGTGATGTAAGATAGAGTACTAGTTGTAGTAAATTGAATGATTAATGGGCGAATCTTCACATGGATGGGGAGTATGTAGTCCGAGTGGTCTGTCCCATAGACTGTTAGTCTCAATATATCGCCGTTACATATTTCAGGATGCAAACAGTCAAAATAAAAAATCGCATTCATAGTACAGAAACCGGGACTAATAGACTGTGTGTCCTGAGTTCGGGCCCTTGTTGGGTCGGACATTTTTCAGCTGGGTTACAAATTAATATAAGAATTAAGATTACTTGGGTATAAGGAAGTTCTAATTAGCACCTAACTCTTGTCCATAGCCCAATATTTTGTTTTAATATGTCAGAGTCGCGGAAACATGTTTCAATAAAAAAAACAAGACCACAAGGCATTAATAAATGAAAAGTGAAGGCCACTTACGGGACAATCCAGATAATTTGCTTTTTCTCACAACATAATTCGTTCCTTCTTGTCTTTCATGAGATGTTATAGCAGCATTTACCTCTTCGTCGCTACCGCAACAAGTTACGGTAGGAGACGCCATATTTGAATTGCTAAAAGACAACGTATTGCTGTAGAGGGCGGAGATCTATTTGAACTGTCAACCTCCAATAAGGGCGGAGCTTATTAGAAACTGACACCCGACTTAAATGGTGTGCATGCTTATATGGTGTGCATTTAGCGGTCTCCAGCTCTGCACACCGGATGGATATTGTGGAAAAAAAGGCAATCCGTGAAAATCGCTTTCACCGGAAGTTGATTCTCGAGAACGAAAATTACGAAACTCAGATAGTTTGTAGGTTTTCCAGGGCTTAATTGTAAATGTTTTAAATACGATACTTTGTCCTATTACTAAGCTTAGTTTGACTACGACCTACATTTCATTGCAATTCGTTTTTTGATTTTTCAATTAGTTTTTAAACGATGTAATTTTAATTTCAATTCGTTTTTCTTGAAAATGAATTCGTTAAAACGATAAAACGAACCTTATCTATTACTCTGGAAAGTGTCAGATTATCCCAAAGTATCCCTGGAAAGTTGTCTGAATACTCCTGGATTTTCCGTGGATTTTATTCAGGAGTCCCCGGAAAAGCTACAGCCGGGGTAGGCGCTTGATTTTTAGCTCACGAGAGTACGTAGTGCTCAAGGTGAGTTATTGTGATTGCCTTTTGTCCGTCGTTCGTCGTCAACATTTGCTTGTTACTACTCTAGAGGCAACATTTTGCATCCAATCTTTATGAAAGTTTATCAGAACATATATCTCCATCAACTCTAGGCCAATTTCGAAACTGGGTCATGTGGGGTCAAAAGCTAGGTCACTAGGTCAAAATTAAGGAAAATCTTGTTAACACTCCTGAAGCTCGAATATAGGTCATGTCGGGTCAAAAACTAGGTCACTAGGCCAAATTGAAGGACAATCTTGTTAACACTCTGGAAGCCACATTTTAAACTTGAGCATGTTGAAACTTTGTCAGAAAGTTTGTCTT
This sequence comes from Serripes groenlandicus, assembly GCA_031761405.1. Lineage (NCBI taxonomy): Eukaryota > Metazoa > Mollusca > Bivalvia > Cardiida > Cardiidae > Serripes > Serripes groenlandicus. The sequence continues at coordinate 44,577,757 of JASEVX010000002.1, read as the reverse complement.
GATGATATCTAGGCCAAGTTCGAATACGGGTCACGTCCGGTCAAAAACTAGGTCACTAGGCCAAATTGAAGGAAAAAAATCTTGTTAACACTCTGGAAGCCACATTTTAAACTTGAGCATGTTGAAACTTTATCAGAAAGTTTGTCTTGATGATATCTAGGCCAAGTTCGAATACGGGTCACGTCCGGTCAAAAACTAGGTCACTAGGCCAAATTGAAGGAAAAAAATCTTGTTAACACTCTGGAAGCCACATTTTAAACTTGAGCATGTTGAAACTTTATCAGAAAGTTTGTCTTGATGATATCTAGGCCAAGTTCGAATATGGGTCATGTCCAGTCAAAAACTAGGTCACTAGGCCAAATTTAAGGAAAATCTTGTTTACACTCTAGAAGCCACATTTCTGGCTTGAGCATGTTGAAACTATGTCGGAAAATTTGACTCATTGATATCTAGGTCAAGTTCGAATATGGGTCTTGTCGGGTCAAAAACTAGGTCACAATGCCAAATTTAAGGAAAATCTTGTTAACACTCTTGAAGCCACATGTTTGGCTTGAGCATGAGAGAGTTATGACTTAAATAGCCCATTCTCAGGTGAGCGATTCCAGGGCCTCATGGTGGCCCTCTTGTTTAGTCAGAATTTTGGAAACATAATATCTTAATATTTTGATGTTTTTTAAAGGGACTGAACTCCAGATACCCAACTGTCGAAAAAAAAAATCCAATTTTAAGAAAATAAGTGCTATTTTTGTATTTGGGGCATTAAAATATGATAACTGTGACATATTACATACCCCTATAATCGGTGAGATTTTCTTGTTTTCGATACTTTTTCCATCGCAAATTCTACCCTGTCAGTAACGGTGTAAGTTTGTAAATAGCTTTCGATGCTTTTAATCTTATTCATCACGTGACTTGAAAAGTCGTCACATGAATTGAAGAGTCGTCACATGACCCATAGGACGCATGCGCATTAAATGAAACATTTTTATACCATGAATGATTTATGCAAAATGAGGAATTCATGCAATCACAAACAAATCTCTATGATTACTGTCGTTCAACTCCGCAAAACATGTAAAAGACTCAAGTTCACTTTATTGATAAAAAACGATACATTTTCTAACCTGGTTTTTCTTGGATAACATAAAGAATAACATTAATAGGGCGAATTTGATTATTTTTTTTTCCATGCCATCTGGATTTCAGTCGCTTTAATGACCAGACAATTATGCTTGATGAAATGAGTATATTTTGAGTATTTATTAACAACAGGAAATGCCACAGAAAAAGAAGAAAATGGACATTGCCGACAGTGAACCCCCCCAGACATCTTCGAAAGAACATAAACCAGTACAGGTAAATTGAAGCAATTAAGAAAATTTGCAACATGAATCAAGTTATATTAGCACTTCCATTTCACTAGGTCAAATCTTGCAAAAGCCTTGCTTTAATTTTCTAGAGGTCACAATTTTGATCAGATCTTGATGACATTTAATCAGAATGTTGGTCTTCATCATCTTTAGATCTAGAATGAGTCTGGGTCACGTTGATCCTAAAAATAGGTCACTAGGTCAATATTTTTAAAAAATCTTCACGATTCAGTTTTTAATCAATCTTGATGAAATTTGGTCGGAATGTTTGTCTACATCGTCTTTACGTCAAACTGCAATGTAGGTGACACTGGTAACTGTTGGTACTGGGAATCCGCTGTGGTTGAGTGGTTAGTGTCTGAGATTTCGAAACCGGGTTCGATCCCCAGTCGCGGCACTACGGTCATGGTGGAGTGCCCTTGGGCAAGGCACATTTTCTAGCCTAGTACTGATTTGTTTACCCAGCGATCATGAATAAGTGAACTGTCGCCGTGATATAACTGAAATATAACTGAAAGCGGCGTAAAACCCCAATTAAATAAAATAAAAACTGTTGGTACTCAGGTGAGTGATTTATGCCCATCATGAGCCTTGAGTTTGGATATTGGCACACATAAATAATGCTATACAATTTTGTATTTAAATATATTAATCACGTTATTAATAATGATATTTGTTTTTAAGGTTGACCTGAACAACAAACCCCGGAAGTCTTCAGATGGTTTGTCTAGTAAGCATAAAGTTGCAAAACCAAAAGCAACAAATCAACAAAAGGTAAATATATCGCATATCCTCAGCCAGAAGTCAAATTTTTAGACACCAAAATTACCCATCAGAATTGTCACTTGACTTATGGCCCTGTCCTGTGACATAGCTGCCGATGTTAAATTTTCAGTGTTCAGTTACACACAGCTGATATTTTGATACATTGCTGCTTAGTTCAAGTATAAACACAAAGTTCACTTACTCACTAAGTAAAGTAAATGTCAATAGAAAATGATATGATCCTTTGACAATTTTCATCTCGAAAAAAATTCGTCAAAAACTCGCTCACTTTTACCATAACTAACTTTAAACTGGCTGCAAAAAAAAAAGCCGTCTTTATATATGGGGTAAAATAGTAAAAAATACAATATAATGCATGTTTTTTTAAAAAAAATATTGTAGAAAATGATACCAAAATATGTATGAATTTCAGGCCACAAATGATATTGCAACAAAATTGATGATGACAGTTTTGTCACGGTATGGTCTGTTCTTGTTTGCTTGTTTGAATGTTATACTTGGCATTGACTTAAAAGTTTATGGGTATGTTCAGGGGCATCAGACACTCAAAGCAGATAACTCTTGACTGACTTTATTACAAATTCTGGTCCCTTTTTAGCTCAACTGAGAGCCTAAGGCTTACAAGGTGAGCTATTGTGATCCTTTTGCGTCCGCCTGTCAGTCCATCCGTCCGTTAACTTTTGCTTTATGAAGCCAGTAACCTGATTTCATTGAAACTTCACATGAATGATCCTATGGCTGCTCTCTAGCAAAATTACTAAAACGACCTTGACACGATTAAAAACTAGGTCACCTGGTCAAATTATGTAAAAACCTTTAAAAGCCTACTCCTCTCAAGCCAGTTGTGCAATACCATTGAAATAACACAGGAATGATTCTTGGGAGATTCTCTACCAAAATTGGTAAAATGATCTTGACCTGATTATTAACTAGGTCACTAGGTCAAATTAGGTAAAAACCTTTAATAGCCTACTCCTCTTAAGCCAGTTGTCTGATTACATTGAAATTTCTTGTGTGATTATCTACCAAAATTTGCTAAAACGACCTTGACCTGATTAAAAACAAGGTCACCAGGTTAAATTATGTAAAAACCATAAAATACCATTTGTTATATTAAACCCGATTTAAATCATTATGTCAGCTGACACAGGTGAGCGATATCAGGGCCGTTGTGGCCCTCTTGTTAACTTAGAAATTTTGATTAAAGTTCTGCATGCAAGGTTCTATCATGCTCATATCTTAGTAACCAGCTATGCTAATTGCAGTGTCCGACAAATTTCAGAATTGTTTGGTAGCCCACTGGGCTACCAGATTTGGAAGCTGGTAGCCCGAAATATCGCGGATGCTAATGAGTGTTGTATGGTTGTTATTTTTTTCTACTTCTGTACAAACATAATATTAAGAGAACACCATGTACATGATTTAAGGGTAGTGACCAATTCAAATAACATGACTGTGTTGCAAAAGACCTGAAGTGCAGCATTCAGTTAAAAAAAAATGAAATTTGGAATAGAGACTTTGGTTGAGCTTGACAAATTGGTACTTAAGTTTTTCAAGATTATTTTTCACTAGGTTATTTGAAATATTCTGCATAAAATGTATGTACTTTATCCATATTTACAAAATATTGAAAAAGCTAGTGACAGAAATGTTTAAACATGAGACCAAAAAAAACAAATGATGTAATATAAACTCTTCAAATTGGAGGTCACCGATTTAGGTCCCTCACCGAAATAGGGCATACGATACAAGTGTCAGTTTTACAAAGAAAGACATTTATGTATATATTAAATAAGATTCAATTTTATTAACCAAAAGTCAAATTTATCAGGTTCAATGAAGTTATTAACCCTTTCCCTCATATAAATGCTCCCTGACGCCTCTGCAGCAGACAGCTTTTTGAAAACATAGTGACAACAGAAGAAATTGATCAAAACAAGCAATTTCTCCTTTTGCCACTATGTTTTCAACTTAGTCATAGGTTATCCATTAGATTTCTTATTTTTTGACAAAATATGTTCAAAGATGTTTGCTGCAGAATTGTTGTATGAGGGAAAGGGTTAAATCATAAAATATTGTCAAAAACAATGACGCGAATAATACTGTAACACATAAAACACGTTAAATTCGTTTCATGTGTTACGGTATTACTCACAACATAGCCGCCATTTTGATAATTGCGCAATGTTAATCATGGTTCCCTACTGAGAATTTGAAATCGGTAAACAGCGTTGAATGTAAACATCGGGGTCCACTCTTGATCTGGGTCGTTAACGTCATTGACCCAATTGCTCATTTCTTCCAATATTATCGCAATTATTAAGTCATATGATTTTTTTCCCGCCGGTTATGCTAATTGATTTTGGTAAACAAAGACGTGATTGGGCATTTATTATTCATGTGGAATCGTTTATAGATTTCATCCCAAACATTTTATTTGTTATTACGAATACTATATCGATTATGAAGGCGTTTCATATTTGATAAACGGCAAGATAAGATCTAGAAGTGATTGTATTGTCTTTAATATTTGGATCGAATTTATTTTATTAACTTTTGCATGGCGACAATATTCTTCTCCGTCTTTCTGAACCGGTCTGCACCAGTTTGCAAACATCGCATACCGAAAGTAGAAATATGGATCAAAATACATTTAAGGGAATATTTGAATTTCATTGGTATTCGCAATCATTCATGGATTAACACATAGCCACAGAGAACAATGGTCACTAATGATTGGACCGCCGTAATGGGTATATATATCACGTTAATTGACTATAAATACTGACGCGATTCGGTTGGCTGAAACCACTCGATCTGACATGTCGGTAACTCCGCCTACTGTTATTGATTTTTTTTATGGTCACAGCGAGTGGTTTTCGCATGTAACATACAGTCTGTCACTGTTTATACACGACATGTGTGTAAGTAATTAAGCCGGGCTACCAGACACGGGAATAAACAGTAGCCCACCGGGCTTTCATTTGAAAATTACGGTAGCCCGAGCAATTATTGTGGTAGCCCGCAGGCTCCGGGCAATGGATTTGTCGGACACTAATTGATTTAATACTTCAGTATGGTATTCAGGGGCATTAAACAAACAAGTATACTTTTTGGTTCAAGTTTTGCATGCAACATACTATCATGCTTATATCTCAGCAATCAGTCGGTTTGGATTGACTTGAAACCAGTAGCATAACACCATCAAATTAGATAACTTTTTACTGAATTTATTATAAATTTATTATTATGGCCCCTTTTGAACTTAGAAATTTTGGTTAAAGTTTTGGGTGCAAGTACTATCAAAGCTATCTCAGAAACCATTCGGATTGAAACTTCACACATGTCTTCCCAGCCCTCCAGTTTACTGAAATAAACAAGTTAGATAACTCTTAGTTGAATTTGATGCAAACTAACACTTTTGACTACAAAAATGTAGATTAGCGTTTGGTGTTTGATTTGTGGCACTGATATTAGATGTTTTGTTTTTCTTTTTTCAAGTGAGAACTCTGCCAATGGACTAGTTAGGAATGATGGCTTGGCTAATGTGTCCCCAAGAAATGACGGCCTGGCTAGTGTGTCCCCGATTGATGACGGCTTGGCCAATGTGTCCCCAATTGACGACAGTTTGGTCAGTGTGTCCTTAATTGACGACGGCTTGGTCAATGTGTCCCCGAGTGGCAAAGGCTTGAATAATGTGTCCCCAAGTGGCAAAGGCTTGGCCAATGTGTGTGTGAGTGATGACGGCTCGGCCAATGTGTCCCCAAGTGCCAACAACTTGGCCATTGTAGATGACAGCATGGACAATAGACATGTCTCAGCCAGTGGTGCCAACATGGCCAATGGAGTGAATGGACACATATCCTCCTTTGGTAACAATCTGGCCAATGAACATAATTTTATTTCCCCCACTACACACAACTGCCAAGCAATGCAGCAACCATTATCCTCTGTGATAGGGGGTGCCTATGCTGCTCTCAACATGAACAACACTTTGAATAGCTGTGACAACTGCAAATATTTTGAGCAGGAAATGGCATGGTGCAAGGGGCAGATCTCTTATCTGTGGGAATCTGTGCAAAATTTACAATATCAGGTAAATGAATAAGAAAATAAGAAAGGAAACATATTAAGTATCAATACTTTAGTTTGTTAAAAGTTCTTTTTATCATTCTGATTCATTCTTCAATGATATTTTGAGAGCAGGGTACTGAATCACTATATAGACACTGGTACGTTACTTATATATGTGCCATTTCACTGACTTCAGGGTAGCATGTTTTAGTGAAGACTGGTATTTATTATTTAAGCTGGTTAAGGTTAAGCTGGACAAATTTAAAGCATTTAGCAATATAACGGGAACTCACATAATTGATTTAGAGTAAAGTGCAATTTATTCTTGTATTAAGCATTATAATATTCATCCATGTAAATTCTATTTCAGTCAAGATCTCAATCCACCCAAAACCTGTATTCCTCCAATGGTTCTGCGACGCCGGGCTGGAGTATGTCGGGAAATTTATCCACTGGTGTAGTTACATCTCCTAACGCATTCAGTCCATGTCAAACAGAACAGAACAAAGAAGTAAGTCAATATTTAATTTGACACATTTGTATTATCCACTGGTGTAGTTACATCTCCTAACGCATTCAGTCCATGTCAAACAGAACAGAACAAAGAAGTAAGTCAATATTTAATTTGACACATTTGTATTATATATATACACAATGTGTTATGATGGTTTTAAACCCGTGAGTATCAGGTTACTTAGTTGTTCTTTGCTGGACAGATTTAAAGCATTTAGCAATATAACGAGAACTCACATAATTGATTTAGAGTAATGTGTAATTTATTCTGATAAGCATAATATTCATCCATGTAATTTCTATTTCAGTCAAGATCTCAATCCACCCAAAACCAGTATTCCTCCCATGGTGCTGTGACGCCGGGCTGGAGTATGTCGGGGAATATATCATCTCCTAACGCATTCAGTCCATGTCGAACGGAACAGAACAAAGAAGTAAGTCAATATTTGATTTGACACATTTGTATTAAATATATATACACAAAGTGTTATGATGGTCTTAAACCTATTGGGATACTTAGTTGTTCTTTGCACATCCAATCTGCTTGATGACTTTTGACCGAACTATATTGGTTTTAAAGTACTCTGATATAACTTTGTTTTGATTGGACTCGGATCACAATTTTGGAACAATTCATGCTTTCATAATTCTGTTGTTATCTGATGCATACTCTTTCATTTAGTTTAGACATATTTATTTGGATCACATCATCGTAACAAAGTACATTATATAGACGAAATCAGAAAGCAATAAAACAAATGTATTGGAAAACAAGCTTAGTGAATCTTATTCAATTTCCTTTCCATGTTGGAGTACCTTTATTATAGATGCAAGTTTAGGGCTGCAGTAATGAGAATGGTACTTTTTACACAAAATTACTCTTACATTTAAACACAGTACTTTTTATACCTAATTACTCTTACATTTAAACACATTTATATCATAAATGACGTCGCCGGGAGTGTAATAAAGTCATTGTATAAATTGCGTATTCAACTAGTGTAATAACAATGCTACGTAACGTCATATTAAATGAAAAGCATTGAAATTGACCGCGCTATATAGCGACGTTATTTATATATTTTGCGCTAATAATCGTCGAATTGGAATTTATGATATAAATAGAATATAACTTTCGTGGTCATTGAATACAAAATTTAATTAAACTCGTTTAATAAAATGTCGTATTGAGTGTCCACTGATGTAATATCCTCTATTTACCAGTTCAAAGATTTATTGTTATCATGATTATTTCAACAGGCTGGTGAAATACATGCATCTCCAGAAACAACAGTTACAGTCCTGAATAAAAAACTGTGGAATTCTTACAATAAGGTACACAAGTAATTCAAATGACATAACGGCAGTCTTTAAATAATTGACTAGAAAATAATGTCATTTGATGTTACTGTACATGTATGTAAAATAATGCACGCAAAATTTCCTTTACTTTTATAATGTAGAAAATCACAAGCACATGTGTGTTTTTTAGCTCACCAGAGAGACAAAGTCTCACAAGGTGAGCTATTGTGATCACTTTGCGTCCGTCTGTCCTTTGACTTTTGCTTTAAAAGCCTACTCCTCTGAAGTCAGTTATCCGATTCAATTGAAATTTCACAGGAATGATCCTTTAGTGATTCTCTACCATAATTGCTAAAACGACCTTTACCCAATTAAAAACTAGGTCAACATGACCTGCGGTGACCAAATCATGTAAAAAACCTTAAAGTGACTCTTTCTCGACAACTAATTGTGGGTAATTTTATAAAATTTTACCTGTAGTTTCCTTGCATTGACCTTTTACTTTATTGTTAAAAGTAGGTTAGTCCAGACAAAACTAGGTCATGAGGGAGAATTTCTTAAAAACCTTTAAAATACTACTTCTCATGTACCCCTTACCCAATTTAAGTGAAACTTTACACAAGTGTTCCTTATAATGTCTTCTACCAAAATTGCTAAAAACGACCTTGATCGAATTTTAAACTAGGTCACTAGTTCAACTTATGTAAAAACCTAAAAGTCACTCTTTCTCGACGCAACCAACTGTGGGATTTTGATGAAAATTTATCTGTAGGATACCTGAATTGACTTTCAACTGTATGTGTAAAATAAGGTCAGGCCGGACCAAAACTAGGTCACCAGGTCAACTTGAGTAAAAACCTTATGTGACTCTTTCTCAACATCAAACTGGGATTTTGACCAAATTTTATCTGTAGCATCCTTGCATTGACCTATAATTTTTTGTGTAAAATTAGGTCTGACAGTCCGATCAAAAACTAGGTCAAGCGTTCAATTTTCTTATTTTTTTTTTTTTTTTAAAGACTTCAACCCTTCACCCAATTTAAATGAAACTTCACACAAGTGATCTTTATAATATGGCCTCCTAAAAATTGATAAAACGACTTAATCTGGTAAAAAACTAGGTCAAATTTTGTATAATAGGTCTTTATATAGTACAGGACAACCTCTATTGAGATTACAAAATACCATAACCTAATTTAAATCATTATGAAATCTGATACAGGTGAGCGATATCAGGGCCATTGTGGCCTTCTTGTTTAATTTAGTTGATTTATATTTGCTGTACATTTTGAATGAATTTGTGAAATGGTTTGCAAAAAATGTTCATAGTGATTTGTTTTATACTGTGTACAATTAACATTTTCAAGGCAAAATAATCAGCATTTCATTCTTTTATTACCATAATAGGAGCAGCTGGAAATCCTTATACGGAGATACATAAAGAAAGGAGATGCAGGTATTTCAAATGCCTCAAAAACATTGTGTAGGGCAATGTTCACAGAGAAAGAAAGAGAGGGGGCAACTGTGAAGATGCTGAATGAAAATAAATTAAAGGATTTATATCGTAAGTCATATTCGTCTAAAAAAACAAATCACCGTATTAAACAAAATAAAAGAATCGATCTGAGAAAAAATGAAAACTTTATTAACTTAAAGGATCCTAATTTATGCCATTTAAAAAGAGACACTTCTCACTTTAATACTGATAACAACTTTCAGAGTTCAACCCTTTGAGCTCTTATATGTGACTTAGGATTGGTCATTATTCTTATAATGCCTTTGTTCTGACAGTTAAAATTCTCTTTATGGCCCTATTGTTTTACAATTTTACTTTACAGAAATCATGATGGAACATTTTATATCTGTGACAAAGTCGATGATAAACAGGAGCCTTGCAGATATATTAAAGCCCTCCACTCGTCGGTCGTCAACTGTGACGGAGCTGTTTTCATCCAAGTGAAGATCAAGAAGCTGTATTTGTTCGATCTAGAGATTCATAGACTTTTTAGCTCACCTAAGCACGTAGTGCAAGGTGAGCTTTTGTGATCACTCTCCTCCTTGTTTTCCTTATATGTGCATTGTTAAAACTTTAAAAATCTTCTTGTCCAAAAGTACTGGCCCGATTTGAAAATTATTTTGCACAAATGTTCCTTTGGGCACCCTTTACCAAGATTGTTCAAATATTTCCGATCCGTTGCAAAACATGGCCACCAGTAGGCAGAGCTTGTTTTCCTTATATGTGCATTGTTAAAACTTTAGGTCACAGTGACAATGAGCTGAAAAATTGTTTTTGCTAAGACCCATGAACTTCATACTTGGTGTGCAGGTTGGTCACCACCAGCAAATGACCCCTATTCATTTTGAGGTCACTAGGTCAAAGGTCAAGGTCAGTGTTCAAGGTCACATCTGTCACACTTGTTTCCGCTCAATAACTGATGAACGCTTGGGCGTTGGAACTTCATACTTGGTTTGCAGGTTGGTCATGACCAGTAGATGACCCCTATTGATTTTGATGTCAACGGTCATGGTGACCTTGTGAGGTAAAAAATGGTTTCCGCTCAATAACTGAAGAACGCTTGGGCCGAGGAACTCCATACTTGGTATGCAGGTTGGCCATGCCCTTATTGATTTTTAGCTTGACTATTCGAAGAATATGAGAGCTATACTACTCACCCTGGCGTCGGCGTTCACGTCACACTTTGGTTAAGGTTTTGCATGCTTGCAAGTTCTTAAATACTACATGTATTGCATTGAAACTTTCTACAACCCTACCAAATTATCACACCAATGTAGATTATCAAGTTAGATAACTCTATCCTGCATTTTATACAAGTTATGGCCCTTTTTTACTTAGAAATTCTGGTTAAAGTTTTGCGTGCAACTGAAGTAAGAGTCCATATCTCAGTATATACTTGATGAATTGCATTGAAACTTTATACAGCACTACCCAACTATCACACCTATGTAGATTATCAATTTAGATAACTCTATCCTGCATTTTATGCAAGTTATGGTCCTTTTTTTACTTAGAAATTCTGGTTAAAGTTTTGCGTGCAACTAAATTAAGAGTCCATATCTCAGTATTTACTTGATGCATTGCATTGAAACTTTCTACAACCCTACCCAACTATCACACCTGTGTAGATTATCATCTAAGATAATTCTATCCTGCATTTTATGCAAGTTATGGCCCTTTTTTTAATTAGAAATTCTGGTTAAAGTTTTGCGTGCAACTAAATTAAGAGTCCATATCTCAGTATATACATGATGCATTGCATTGAACCTTTATACAACCATACCCAAGTATCACACCTATGTAGATTATCAAGTAAGATAACTCTATCCTGCATTTAAGGCAAGTTATGGCACTTTTTTTACTTAGAAATTCTGGTTAAAGTTTTGCGTGCAACTAAATTAGAGTCCATATCTCAGTATTTACTTGATGCATTGCATTGAAACTTTCTACAACCCTACCCAACTATTACATCTGTGTAGATTAAAAAGTATGATAACTCTATTCTGCATTTTATGCAAGTTATGGCCCTTTTTTTACTTAGAAATACTGGTTAAAATTTTGCGTGCAACTAAATTAAAAGTCCACATCTCAGTATATACTTGATGCATTGCATTGAACCTTTATACAACCCTACCCAACTATCACACCTATGTAGAATATCAAGTTATATAACTCTATCCTACATTTTATGCAAGTTATGGCATTTTTTTTACTTAGAAATTCTGGTTAAAGTTTTGCTTGCAACTAAATTAAGAGTCCATATCTCAGTATTTACTTGATGCATTGCATTGAAACTTTCTACAACCCTACCCAACTATCACACCTGTGCAGATTATCATCTAAGATAACTCTATCCTGCATTTTATGCAAGTTAAAGGTTTGCGTGCAACTACATTAAGAGTCCATATCTTAGTAACTACTTGATGCATTCCATTGAAAGGTTATACAACCATATCTTACCATCACACCTATGAAAATAATCATGTTAAATAACACTATCCTGCATATAATGCAAATTATCACCCACTAAGAAATTGTGGTTAATGTTTTGCATGCAACTACATTAGAGTCCATTATCTCAGTAACTTAAATAAGCGGTGGAATAGTCGAGCACGCTGTCCTCCGACAGTTCTTGTTTGTTTGATTTTAAGGTCAAAGGTCAAGGTCACAGTAACAATGAACTGACAAATTGTTTTTGCTTAATAACTAGAATGCTTTGGCCACTATGTATACTTATTAGCTTCTGATCTCAAACATTTTCATTTAATTTCTGATCTCAAATATTCAGGACTCGCGCCGTCGTTTGCCACTTGAGCCATTGGCTCAGAAATGAAAAAATTGGCTCAAGAAAAACCAAACAATCTGTTAAACAAATCGAGACATTATATTTATATGGCAATATTATTGCCATATAAATATAATGTCTTGATTTGTTTGTTTAACTGATTGTTTTGTTTCACAGTGTTTATTATATGTTGTTTTTAGCTCTACTGGCCAAAGGCCAGAAGGGCTTATGTCGTGGCGATTTGTCTGTGCGTGCGTGCGTCCGTCCGTCCGTCCGTCCGTAAACAATTTCTTGTTAACACGATACAGTCTTTACTTTTGATTGTATCTCAACTAAACTTATACAGTAGTTAGATATCCATGAGAGCTCGGTTCCTTTCGAAAACCAGCCAGATCCGCCCATGCATGACTGGATTATGGCCCTTGAAATGGTCAAAATTGCTATAAAAGAGCTTGTTAACACGATACAGTCTTCACTTTTGATTGTATCTCAACTAAACTTATACAGTAGTTAGATATCCATGAGAGCTAGGTTCCTTTTGAAAACCAGCCAGATCCGCCTATGCATGACTGAAATTATGGCCCTTGAAATGGTCAAAATTTCTATAAAAGAGCTTGTTAACACAATACAGTCTTCTTTTTTTATTGTATCTCAACCAAACTTATACAGTAGTTAGATATGCATAAGAGCTTGGTTTCTTTTGAAAACCAGCCAGATCCGCCCATGCATGACTGGATTATGGCCCTTGAAATGGTCAAAATTGCTATAAAAGAGCTTGTTAACACGATACAGTCTTCACTTTTGATTGTATCTCAACCAAACTTATACAGTAGTTAGATATCCATGAGAGCTCGGTTCCTTTCGAAAACCAGCCAGATCCGCCGATGCATGACTGGATTATGGCCCTTGAAATGGTCAAAATTGCTATAAAAGAGCTTGTTAACACGATACAGTCTTCACTTTTGATTGTATCTCAACTAAACTTATACAGTAGTTAGATATCCATGAGAGCTCGGTTCCTTTCGAAAACCAGCCAGATCTGCCCATGCAAGACTGGATTATGGCCCTTGAAATGTTCAAATTGCTATAATTGAGCATGTGAACACAATAAAAGCTCTATTTACTATATCTGATCTTCACCAAATTAGATAGTAGTTAAATATTGATGAGAGCTTGGTTCCTTTTGAAAACCAGCCAGATCCGGCAAGACTGGATTATGGCCCATGAAATTGTTCAAATTGCTATAATTGAGCATGTGAACACAATAGAAGCTCTATTTACTATCTGATCTTCACCAAACTTAGATAGTAGTTAAATATTGATGAGAGCTTGGTTCCTTTTGAAAACCAGCCAGATCCGGTAAGACTGGATTATGGCCCATGAAATTGTAAAAATTGCTATAATACAGCTTGTGAACACAAAAGAGCCTCCATTTACTATCCGATCTTCACCATACATACATGCTCTGGATTGAAAATGAGCAAAGAACCATACCAGTAGAGCATAGGCCCTCATGGGCCTCTTGTTACATTAACTTGTAAACTTGCTATAACAACTTGCTATTACAACTTTAAAGATGGTTAATAAACGTCAATGATTAATGGTTATGTTGATTTGTTCATCAAACATTGTTATCCACCACTTAAGCAACATGGAGCAATTATAAGTGATCATTTAATTATGCGTATGAGTCGACCTTGTCTCAAAATTTGAATCGTGCCTTAAAAGAGTTGTGATTCATATAGTAATCACTCTATGTCTGCCCATTATACCTGCTGGTTTAAGCTCCGCTTTGCCTGGAAAATGAAGGCAAAGAAACGCGGATTATTTCCACCTGCAGAGAAAAAATCCGCATTGATTTTCCGCACAAGTTCCGCATCTGCAGCAATAGAAATTTCCGCATTAAATGCGGAGGAAAGAAAGTTCCGCGTCCGAATACTCCGCTGTTCTGCAAATTTTCCGCGATCTAGTTTTTCTGCGGATTTCCGCGTCCGAATACTCCGCATTTATTCCACGTTTATTGCGGAAATAGTTCTGCGGAAGTTTTGCGGGATTCCGCATTATTTGCGGAAATCTGAGCTAAGGGGGTAATTCCGACAATGTATTCGGATTAGTCACAGAAATCAAGTAATTTACATCAGACAAGGCCGGCTAAACTTTAACCTTTCCAACATACATCATTATAAATGGGACTTTTGAAAATATTTGTCAAAAATTACATTTTTCTCAGTCATCTTAAATTGTCTCAAGATTATACATTCAGCCAGATCATGCAAAGTTAGCCATCTGCCTTGTAAGATTGTTGTGTGGAGTAATGTTAAGCGCAAGTCATTCAATCAACCATGGTAAGAGTCAGTTTTCAATTATATGTATTACTAGTTTACAAATAACTGGCATTTGTAAAAATAAATCAGAACATTCTTCAATGCCTTCTAGTGTTGTTTTCCATCAACATCCTTGAAAATCTTACAGTCTATTACAATCCTGACCTAATAAAAAATAAAACATATATATGTACAAATTAAACTTAAATGCATGCTAAGTTTCGTTTTTTTCAATATGTTTTTCAAATTCTGTTTTTGTAACTTAAATTTCTACAATTTGCCTATTAATTTGTTTCTTGTTGGGGGACAGACAGTGCTTAATTAATTGTTCTTGCTTTCACACGACCTAGGCTTTGCCTATTAACATATTACATAAATGAATTTTCCAGATTTGTTTTTTTCAATATGTTTTTCAAATTCTGTTTTTGTAACTTTCTACAATTTGCCAATTAATTTGTTTCTTGTTGGGGGACAGACAGTGCTTAATTAATTGTTCTTGCTTTCACACGACCTAGGCTTTGCCTATTAACATATTAATGCTTTATCTTATAATGTTCTTGTTGATCCATAGTGATTTAGTAGATGTTTAGTTTTATCATCAATAATGCACACCGCTTTGATGTTAACAATTTACAATTACCTCCAAACTAAAATGTTCTAACCTATCGATCGATTCGAGAGTGTTAGGAATGACTTAGTTACCAACTGTGAAACATGCCTTTATCACTTTATTTGATTCACCGCATATTTAATTAATTGTATCTTTATTATATCGATTCCTAAGTATTTAAGTTGAGGAGTAATATAGAGTGTACAACATAACTAGGGTACGAAATTACCGAGATATAGAGGGTACGAAATAACTAGGGTACGAAGTTACTGTCTCCCATGACATCTCATTTCCAGTTTGACAACATCCGTTCAAAACAAAAGAAGAATACTTTTTTATCGATGTTGTTGGGGGAAAATGAAACTGCGATTGAAGCAGATTGAGAAGAAAGAAGTGTGTGCACGTCTACACTGTTGATTTAGTCATCAAAACGGACGAGGTAGGTTTGTCAATTAAACTATATTTTGAGCGGATAATGTTTTTTTGTAAGTCTCGTAAACGAATCTGAAAAAAAGCTCACACTGAGTCACATGCATTTCATGTGTTTGTCTCAAGAAAGTCCGAATCCTGTTGACTTTCTCTTGCACGTTTTATCATCTGTCATATTTTAATTATTTGATAAGCGTGGCAAATAACAATATTAAAGTAAAGTATTTCGTAGAATTCGTACCACTGTTACATCGTACCACATTATATTATACACTATATAGGCTCATTTTACCCTTTCCCTCATATAGACGCTTTCTGGCGCCTCTGCAGCAGACAGCTTTTTGAAAACATAGTGACAAAAGAAGAAATTGCTCAAAACAAGCAATTTCTCCTTTTGCCACAATGTTTTACACTTTTAGTCATATAGGTTATCCATATATTCAATTATAGGGATTTTCCATTCATTACAAAATATGTTCAAAGTCGTCTGCTGCAGAATTGTCGTATGAAGGAAAGGGTTAAGGAGACAAAAGTGGTTGTTAAGTGGCGTGAAAACTGCTTTCAAACCTCAAAATTTTGTTTACAAATATTTCTATTGATGAATAGATGATATATATACGTAATTATACAAGTTTTATGATTGAAAAGAATGAAAAAATATAATACATAAATGAATTTTCCAGATTTGTTTTATCCTTAGATGGAGCATATAAATGATGTATTGCCAACAATGTTATTCAATTAACGCACACAAACATATGTATAGTTGTATCAATGTTTGTGAACACTATGAAATAGATTGTCTAGTGAATCTATGTCTTAATGGCATTCTGCCTTGGCGTCATTTATACAGTTATATTAAAATAAAAGTAGTGAGGCTACCCTGTTTCTAGACCTAAATTACATGTATATGGTCAGTGAAGACTGGTGAGACTCTGCAGAATATGATATATAGGCTCATCTGAGTCTTTACTGGATGCAGAGGCATTATAACCCCAAATAATGCAGCTCAATAATTGCAAAGGATCTATTATAAATGGGCTATTTTATTAGGCTATGTCTCCTGCCATGTACGTTGGCTCATACCACGTATTTATGATATAACCTATATTATCTCGATCCACACGTTTTTAATGAGGGCTTAATGTCTATAGATTGGTTTGGTATACACACAAAGTTAGAAGATCCGTTAATATTATTAATGTTTACTTCTTTATTTGATTGATTTATATTGTTTATTTATTTATTTTATTGTTTATTTATTTATTATATTGTCTATTTATTTATTGTGTTGATTAATAGTGTTTTTTTTTAATCACTTTAATTCCCTAATTGATTATAGGTTGTGGCTTTAATTGACTGTTGATTGAGTTGAACAATTTAATCGATAATCGTTTTATCTCGATCCACACGTTTTTAGCTCGACTATTCGAAGAATATGATAGCTATACTACTCACCCTGGCGTCGGCGTCGTCGTCGGCGTCCACGTCACACTTTGGTTAAGGTTTTACATGCAAGTTCTAAAATACTACATGTATTGCATTGAAAATTTCTACAACCATACCAAACTATCACACCAATGTAGATTATCAAGTTAGATAACTCTGTCCTGCATTTTATGCAAGTTATGGCCCTTTTTTACTTAGAAATTCTGGTTAAAGTTTTGAGTGCAGCTAAAGTAAGAGTCCATATCTCAGTATTTACTCGATGCATTGCATTGAAACTTTCTACAACCCTACCCAACTATCCCACCTGTGTAGATTATCAAGTATGATAACTCTATCCTGCATTTTATGCAAGTTATGGCCCTTTATTTACTTAGAAATTCTGGTTAAAGTTTTGCGTGCAACTAAATTAAGAGTCCATATCTCAGTATATACTTGATGCATTGCATTGAACCTTTATACAACCCTACCCAACTATCACACCTATGTAGATTATCAAGTAAGATAACTCTATCCTGCATTTTATGCAAGTTATGGCACTTTTTTTACTTAGACATTCTGGTTAAAGTTTTGCATGCAACTAAATTAAGAGTCCATATCTCAGTATTTACTTGATGCATTGCATTGCAACTTTCTACAACCTTACCCAACTATTACACCTGTGTAGATTATCAAGTATGATAACTCTATTCTGCATTTTATGCAAGTTATGGCCCTTTTTTTACTTAGAAATTCTGGTTAAAGTTTTGCGTGCAACTAAATTAAGGGTCCACGTCTCAGTAAATACTTGATGCATTGCATTGAAACTTTCTACAACCCTACCCAACTATCACACCTGTGTATATTATCAAGTATGATAACTCTATCCTGCATTTTATGCAAGTTATGGCCTTTTTGGACTTATAAATTCTGGTTAAAGTTTTGCATGCAACTACATAAAGAGACCATCTCCTAGTAACTACTTGATGCATTGCATTGAAACTTTATACAGCACTTACCAACCATCACATCTAATCATCTATGTAAACAATCAAGTATGATTACTCTATCCAGCATTTTATGCAAGTTATGGACCTTTTTGGTCTTAAAGTTTTGCAACTACATTTAGAGTGTAATCTCAGTTACAACTTGAAAAATTGTATTGAAACTTTATACAACCTTTCCCAATTGCACAACTATAAACACAACCAATTATGATAACTTTATCCTGTATATGGTGCAAATTGTTGCCCTTTTTTTAACTTAGAAATTATGGTTAAAAGTTTGCTTGAAACTACATTAAGAGTCCATATCTGAGTAACTACTTGATGCATTCCATTGAAAGGTTATACAACCCTTTCTAACCATCACACCTATGAAAATAATCATGTTAAATAACACTATCCTGCATATAATGCAAATTATCACCCACTAAGAAATTGTGGTTAATGTTTTGCATGCAACTACATTAGAGTCTATTATCTCAGTAACTTAAATAAGCGGTGGAATAGTCGAGCGCGCTGTCCTCCGACAGCTCTTGTTTAATTTAATCGATAATCGTACATGGCAGGATCGAGACACTCCGTATTAATGTTAAAGAAGTATATGTTGCACTAGACCTTTGTGACATGACCTTTTACTTTTTGTTCCTGTTAAATTAGCCATATTAAGCCAAATGTTCAAGCACTTAAAGCAACAGTTAGTACAATCTGTCTATTAAATTTAGTGATTGAGTTATAAATAATTATTTATTCATGTTTTGTTATAAATGTAAGAGATAAGTAAGTGTAGAGCTGGAGAAAATATGTACATATGGAGCTAACCAACTGATTCAACATATCCTTGCACTGACATTAACCGTTTTCTACCTACAGACGCAGATATTTTGATGCATCTACAGCAAACAACTTTTGAAAACATTGCGGCGAAAGGAGATATTGCTGATAATGAGCAATTTTACTTTTTGTCTCAATTGTTTCAACACCATTCAGCTATTATATTTTCCTATATAATGATTTTCCTTTTTTTAGCCATGATTATGATTTATGATATAATGTTCTCTACTGCAGATGTGTTGTATGTCAGAAAGGGTTAGGGTATAGTTTAATAGTAGATCGAAGTATTATAACTATTTAAATCTGATCATTACTTTCTCTGTCTAGATTCCAGAGAAGTAATTTTACAATGAAATCATTGATTACAAAAGGAAAAAGCGCATGATGAGTTTTAACTTCTGATATAAAGTTTTAAAGATTTTTTGCTGCATTGTTATTGTCCTTTTGAATTTAACAACTGCATATATACATTCAAAGGTCAGTTTACTATATCTTTCTTTGTATATCTACTTAGTCAAGTTGATATACATGTATTCATCATGCAACAGAATTTACATGGACAAAGTATGTCTCTAATTTTTCAATTGTTGAACATATGGTAAAGTGAAAAAAAGTTTGAAGTTTTAAACACAACTGTACATTTTGACCAGTTATTCTTTTTGCAAACTTCAAGGATTGGAAGAAATATTTCAACAGAAACAATATCACGGGCAACAAATTTCTACTTTATTTTTTAAAAACTTGACCAACATATAACCAATCTACAGCAGACAACTTTGAAAATATCTTTGCATTTTTTTGTATATCTCTATAATCAAGGTAGAACCAGTATACAAAATAGATTTGAAAACATCATGGCAAAAGTATAAATTTAATTTTGACCAATGTTTATTTTGCTCCAATGCTGTTTAAAGAGATTTGCTGCAGATGGGTATGTTTTTTGGAATTCATTAAAAAGCATGAATCTAAAGAATATAAAAGAAAATGCTGACAAAATATAACTAAGATTTTGACAGAATTCAAAGCATTTTTGGAAAAGGAGAAATCGCTCATTCTGAGCAATTACTGTTTACTAACTATGGTTTTAGTTGTTTAATAATGATGCAGAGTTTTCAATGTAATTTATATCAGGGCTTTTTATACTTCTTGAATATTTATTTATAACATGCAATACAATGTACTTGTTATTCAAGAAGTATAAAAAGCCCTGATATACATTATTGTAAGACATATATATATGGATTATGGATATTTAGAGTAATCATTATATACATGTATGCTTTTATTATCTCATGGCAGGGTACATGATCCCACTTTCAATCCTTGTTCACTATATATATATATATAAAAGCTCACTTTGGTACAGCATGTTTCTTATTTTATTACTGGTTAATCATTCAGGGACTGATCAAAAGGTGTATTGTTGCAGTGATATAACTGAAGTTTTATTAAACGGCATGAACCCAAAATAACCAGCTCAGAAAACACGAAGAATATTTGAGAAATATATTTGTCTTTCGTTGAGCCATAATCATATGATGATAATATGACTGTTTGGATTTTAGCAGAAGACAACTTTTGAAACTTCTTCTCTTTTAAAAGCAACTGTCAGAATTTAAATTTAATTGGTACTAAGGCTCATCTGATGCACTGCATCAATGTATCTGAATTAAAGTTGTTTAGTTTTCCAGATGTTTACTCATTTGAGGGATAAAGGGCCATCATACTTGTTGAAAACAAAAACTGGTTTATTAGATTCAAGTTTTTCTGCAGGCTAGCCTCAAAGATGTTTCTGCTCAATAACTTCTGTTCAGCTTGTCAAATTTTAATCTCATTTCCCAGATAGGAAGCATATACAAGGGTCAAGGTTATCTTTTACTAAAAGTGATTTTTTTTTAGGCCACCATTTTCATGCAATTTTGAGCGTGATTAATGCAAGCTGAATGCTTGTAAAATAAATAATGTTTAAATTAATAGAAAGCATATATATAGGTTAACACCTTTGTGGGAATCCGCTGTGGTCGAGTGGTTAGCGTCGGGGATTTCGAAACCGGATGTCCCGGGTTCGATCCCCAGTTGCGGCACTACGGTCATGGTGGAGTGCCCTTGGGCAAGGCACATTTTCTAGCCTAGTACTGGTTTGTTTACCCAGGGATCATGAATAATTAAATTTAATTGCGCGCTAAATGACCTTAGCTGTCGATGCGCCATAAAACAATATAGTGGCATTCATTCATTCATTCATTCATTAACACCTTTGTAATACATTCATTCAAATAATTTTTGAACAAGTTTTATGCTTTTGTTTCTGTGAAACTGTTTCAGTCTATCCTTTTTCTTTTAATTGAAATATTTATATAACATCTATATATGAGAGTTTTGTTTCTTTGGCACAGTTGAACTTCTGGTTAAGCTATGATTGAAAACAGAATAAAAGTAACTATTTTATTTGATTAACATATATGCAGATTATTGATTATAATAGTACCTTTTTACACAAAAAAAGCCATAAATTACTTTTTAGCTCGCCTATTCAAAGAAATAGGGGAGCTTATGTGGTCACACCGGCGTTGGTGTGTGCGTACACGTTGCCAGCTTGGTCAAACCTTTGCGTGTAAGGCCTTTCCTCAGACACTGTGTATGCTGTTGCTTTGAAGCTTTGAAACTTCACACACTTATTCAGGGTCATTAGGTGACCTTGTATGTAAAGTTCCATAACTCTGGAATGGATTTTTACTGAATTGTGCCCCTTTTTGGACTTAGAATTTTGGTCAAACCTTTGCATGCAAGGCCTTTTCTCAGACACTGTGTATGCTGTTGCTTTGAAACTTCACACACTTATTCAGTGCCCCTTTTTGGACTTAGAACCGTTGTCTTTTCTCGGACACTGTGTATGCTGTTGCTTATCGTATATAAACAAATTTACAGATTTAAAAGGCCCTCGAGGGCCTGTATGGACTTGGTTAACATTTGCATGCAAGTTTTGAAAAGGTGCTTTATCTTGCAATAGGTGATACTGTGTGACTTTACATAATGCTATAACTGTTCTGAAGTAGGCCCTGATAGACGATGGCCCTGATAGGCGAGCTATATTGTCCTCCGACAACTCTTGTTTGATAATGATTGAACAAGGGCTTGTTTCTATAGTAACATGCATATATTGAATCAATTTAGCCACATCATAAGATAACAATTCTAGACTGTGGATGCATCACCCACTGCATGATTCTTAGCTGGACTCTTACTTAAAAAGAACATTGTAGAAAGGAGTAATTCCTCATGATAACCAAATTCTCCTTTTGTCACAATGTTTTCAAATGTTCTTTGCTGTACAGTCATCAAATTGCAGGTTGGATAGGGTTAATTACTGTATAGGAGATGCTTCTTAACCCTTTTCCCACATACAACAATTCTAAAACAGAAAACTAAAATATGGAAATATGAAAGTTTTATTTTTGAAAAGAGTTGAAACCATTATGAAAAAAAAAAGAATTTTCTAAGGATAATTTAAGCAATATGAGCCGTCCCGCGAAAAAACCAACATTATGGCCCATGCATAATGTATCAACCCAGATCAGCCTGCGCAGTCCGTCCAGACTGATCAGGACGGACACATTCTATCTCAAGGAGATAGAGGTATAAAGTAATGATTCTTGAAACAGAAAATCCACAGGAGGCGAAAAGTGTCGTGTATATCTTGTTTTTTAGCTCACCAGAGCACAAAGTGCTGAAGGTGAGTTTTTGTGATCGCCTTAAGCCCTTTTATCTGTTGTTAGTACGTCGTCAACAATCTGCTTGTCAACAGTTTTTTTAGGCCACTATTAGCATTTAATATTCATGAAACTTATTCAGTTTGTTTATCTTGCTGATTTCTAGGTCATGTCAGGTCAAAAATTAGGTCACTATGCCAGATTAAAGGAAACCCTAGTTAACACTCTGGAAGCTGCCTTTTTTACTTTTTAGATCACCTAGAGCCAAAGGCTCAAGGTGAGCTATTCTGATCACTTTTTGTCCGTCGTCCGTCGTCTGTCGTCCGTCGTCGTTAACTTTTAGCTTTAAACATCATCTCCTCCTGAAGCACAGAACTAATTGCATCCAAACTTCACAGAAATGTTCCTTAGGTGGCCCTCTTTCAAAATTGTTCAAAGATTTAAATTCCATTTAGAACTTTGGTTGCTGCGGCATCAGAAAGGGGGCAAAATGTCCGAACTTTAAAAATCTTCTCCTCTGAATCTGCATGTCAGATTCCAATATAGTTTGGTAGAAATGTTCCTTTCAGTGACCCTCTACAAAGATTGTTCAAAGCATACTGTTTGGTTGAAAAACATGGCAGTCAGGAGGCATCAGAAAAGGGGCAAAATCATCTCGTTAACTTTTAGCTTTAAACATCATCTCCTCCTGAAGCACAGAACTTATTGCATCCAAACTTCTCAGGAATGTTCCTTTGGTGGCCCTCTTTCAAAATTGTTCTATAAAGATTTAAATTCCATTGAGAACTTTGGTTGCTGCGGCATCAGAAAGGGGGCAAAATGTCCAAACTTCTAAAATCTTCTCTGAATCTGCATGTCAGATTCCAATATAGTTTAGTAGAAATGTTCCTTGGGTGACCCTCTACAAAGATTGTTCAAGGCATACTGTTTGGTTGAAAACATGGCAGTCAGGAGGCATCAGAAAAGGGGCAAAATGAGAAAAATTTAGAAATTCCATTTTTTAGCTCCACTGGCTGAAAGCCAGTCGCGCTTATGTCATGGCGAATTGTCCGTCGTGCGTGCGTGCGTTAACTTTTTCCTTTAAACGACTTTTTCTCCCTAACAACTTTGCCAATTTGGTTGAAACTTCATGGGAAGCATCCTCTCAATGTCTTCTACTAAATTCCTTCAATTGTTTTTGATCCATTCGAAATTCTGGTTTCCATGGCAACCGAAAGAAAAAAATAGTGAGAACTTAAAAAATCTTCTTCTCCAAAAGTGTCAGACTGATTTTCAAATAATTTTGTAGAAATGTTCCTTGGGTGACTCTTTATTAGATTCCTTCAAGAAATGTTGATTGGTTGAAAAACATGGCCGCCAGGGGGGGCGGGGCTATTTTGCCTTATATTGCAATAGTGAAAACTTAAAAAATCTTCTTCTCCAAAAGTGTCAGGCCGATTTTCTAATAATTTTGTAGAAATGTTCCTTGGGTGACCCTTTATTTAAAGATTCCTTCAAGAAATGTTGATTGGTAAAAAAAACATGGCCACCAGAGGGCGGGGCTATTTTGCCTATATGGCTAAAGAGAAAACTTTAAAAATCTTCTTCTCCGAAAGTATATTCAGCCGATTTTCAAATAATTTTTTAGAAATGTTCATTGGGTGACCCTCTATCAGATTCCTCCAAGCCATGTTGATTGGTAAAAAAACATGGCCGCCAGAGGGCGGGGCGTCTTTGCCTATAATGGCTATAGTGAAAACTTAAAAAATCCTCTCCTCCGAAAGGATCCAGCCGATTTTCAAATAATTTTGTAGAAATATTCCTTGGGTGACCCTATATCAGATTCCTTCAAGAAATGTTGATTGGTAAAAAACATGGCCGCTAGGGGGCGGGGCTATTTTGCACTATATGGCTCAAGAGAAAACTTAAAAAATCTTCTTCTATGGAGATTTGATTTTTGCCTTATGGCCGTGAAGCGATACTGGCCCTCTTGGGCCTCTTGTTTTTAAGTCCTTGTCTGATATTAAGAAAATTGAATAGGAATCTTACTTCAGTGATCCTCTACTTGATTTTTTCAAGCCGTATTGATTGGTTACAAAATCATAGCAACCTCGAGTCATCACAAAAGGGGTAAATTGAACTTTTAGCTACAAATAACAACTCCTACCATTCCACCCTACCAATTTCAACGTTACTTCACAGGAACGTTCCTTTGATGGTCCTCTTTCAAAATTGTTCAAACACTTACATTCTGTGTAGAACTTTTGTTGCTGCGGCATCAGAAATTGAGAAAAATACCCAAACTTTAAAAACCTCCATCTCCATAATCCATTTGTCAGATTCCAAGATAGTTTGGCAGAAATGTTCTTTGAGAGACTCTCTACAAAAACTGTTCAAGCCATATTGATTTCCTGGACAAACAGGGCAGCAAAGCCGCATCAGGAAAGGTGCAAAATGACAAAACTTTATAATTCCATTCTTATTAAAGTTCTTGTTAGATTTCAAGATACAAATGGCTTTTACTGATAAACTATTTCTTTAACTGAGTGTCCACTCCTTGCAGTTTCATTTGTACTCCTGATTAAATTTTCACAGATATTTGCAGTTAGATATTTGCTTCTAATTTACTATCATACAGGTGATTGATTTAGGGCCATCTTGGCCCTCTTGTTTACTTGAGCATGTTGAAGTCTTTCAGAGTATTTGCCTGTATAATGTCTAGGCTTAGTGCCAATATGGGTCAGATCCGGTTAAAAACTAGGTCACTTAAAGCCAAATTGTAGAAAAATCATGTTAAAGTTTGTCTTGATGACATTACAAGTTCGAATATGGGTTATGTTGGGTCAAAAACTAGGGCACTAATCCAAATTGAAGGAAAATCTTGTTAAGACTCTGGAAGCTTCACTTTTAGCTTGAGCATGTTGAAACTTTGTCAGAATATTTAGGCTCCATTTGAATATTGGACATGTTTGGTCAAAAACTAGGTCACTATGCATAGTTGTATGACAATCTTGTTTTAACACTTTTAAGACTGAAACTTTGTCAGAAAGTGTTTCTTGATGCCATGTAGAGTCAAAAATTAGGTCACTTGGTCAAATTGAAGGCAAATCTTGTTAATATACTCTGCAAGCCGTGTTTTTAACTTTAGCATGTTGAAACTTTTCCAGAATGTTATCTTGATGATATTTAGGCTAAGTTTGAATACGGTCCGGTCAAAAACTAGGTCACTAGGTCAATATTGAGAAAAATCTTGTTAACACTCTAAAGACCTTATTTTTCTCAAAGGTTCCTTGGGTGACCCTTTACTGAGAGTGTTGTAATGAGTTTGAGGATATGATCCGTTAAAAACATGGCTTATCTAATTAAGACTTAAATAACACATTCTCAGGTGAGCGATCGATCCAGGGCCTCGTGGCCTCCTTGTTTCCCGTTGTTTTCAAATGAAGTCTGCTATAAATGTAAAAGCAATTTCTCCTTTTTACATAAAGTTTTCAAACCTGATCCAAGTTGATTCTTTAGATGCACTAAATAATAAATAGTTTTGCTACAGGTGGCGGTCTTTCCCACATAAAGTTGCTTGTTGACGTCTCTGCAGCAGACAACGTTTGAAAACATTGTGACACAATGAGAATATGCTCAAAACGATTATTACATCATTCCTTTATTTCATTTATCGATAATTTCCATTTTTCTACCATCCCCAACCATCACACCTATGTAAACAATCAAGTATGCTAATTTATCATACTTGATTGTTTACATAGGTGTGATGGTTGGGAAGGGTTGTATAAAGTTTCAATGCAATGCATCAAGTAGTTACTAAGAGATCGTCTTTTAATGTAGTGACGGTGTATGCAAAACTTTAACCAAATTTCTAGTTAAAAAAGGGCCATAAATTGTAAAATATACTGGATCTATCCAGTATATTTTGCAATTTATGGCCCTTTTTTTAACTAGAAATTTGGTTAAAGTTTTGCATGCAACTATGTTAAGAGTCGATATCCTAGTATTTACTTCATGCATTGCATTGAAACTTTATACAACCCTTCCCAACCATCACACCTATGTAAACAAGTTATGGCCCTTTTTGGACTTATAAATTCCATATATGTTAGTTACTTCTTTATGCATTGCATTGCTTTCTGTCAGTACCAAAATGTTTGACCTTTAAACCTAGATGTTGCCATTCTCGAAAAAAACTTTAACCTTGGCCATTACTTATGAACCATAACAGGTACGGCTACCATATTTCACATGTGTATTCCTTGTGACATGACCCTTCGGTCAGTACCAACATTTTTGACCTTGCGACCTTGACCTTTGACCTAGATGTTGCCATTCTCGAAAAAAACTTTAACCTTGGCCATTACTTTTGAACCATAACAGGTACGGCTACCATATTTCACATGTGTATTCATTGTGACATGACCTTTCTGTCAGTACCAACATTTTTGACCTTGCGACCTTGACCTTTGACCTAGATGTTGCCATTCTCAAAAAAAACTTTAACCTTCACCACTACTTTTGAACCATAACAGGTAAGGCTACCATATTTCACATGTGTATACCTTGTGACATGACCTTTCTGTCAGTACCAAAATGTTTCACCTTGCGACCTTCACCTTTCACCTAGATGTTGCCATTCTCGATAAAAAAAACTTTAACCTTGACGACTACTTTTGAATCATAACAGGTACGGCTACCATATTTAACATGTGTATACCTTGTGACATGACCTTTCTGTCAGTACCAAAATTTTTCGCTTTGACCTAGATGTTGTCATTCTCGAAAAAAACTTAACCTTGACCTTGAACCATAACAGGTACGGCTACCATATTTCACATGTGTATTCCTTGTGACATGACCTTTCTGTCAGTACCAACATTTTTGACCTGGCGACCTTGACCTTTAACCTAGATGTTGCCATTCGGCGGCATCAGTGTTTCACAAACACATCTTGTTTACTTAGAAATTATGGTTAAATTAAGGTTTGCGTGCAACTACATTAAGAGTCCATATCTGTAACTACTTGATGCATTCCATTGCCTTCCTAACCATCACACATATTAAAATAATCAAGTGCAAATCCTGCATATAATGCAAATTATCACCCTTTTAAAAATTGTTGTTAATGTTTTGCATGCAACTACAGTCACATTAGAGTCTATTATCTCAGTAACTTAAATAAGTGGTGGAACAGCGTCATCACTTCATAAATGCCATTCTGCAGCCG
This sequence comes from Serripes groenlandicus, assembly GCA_031761405.1. Taxonomy (NCBI): domain Eukaryota; kingdom Metazoa; phylum Mollusca; class Bivalvia; order Cardiida; family Cardiidae; genus Serripes; species Serripes groenlandicus. The sequence goes on along the minus strand of JASEVX010000002.1, from coordinate 44,549,866 downwards.
CAGGTTTTCTGTCACCACAAATTCAAAATACGACGTGCGGCTACCCTTACATATGTGACTGCTACAGTACGTGACCGTCGGAATGTTGCTGCAGCACTATAATTGCTATTGGTCGTAGGCTATTTTGCTTTATATGGCTATAGTGAAAACTTAAAAAATCTTCACCTCCAAAAGTGTCAGGCCGATTTTCAAATAATTTTGTAGAAATGTTCCTTGGATGACCTTCTATCAGATTCCTTCAAGCCATGATGATTGGTTAAAAAACATGGCCACCAGGGGGCCGGTTATTTTGCCTTATATGGCTATAGTGAAAACTTAAAAGATCTTCTCCTCCCAAAGTGTCGGGCCAATTTTCAAATAATTTTGTAGAAATATTCCTTAAGTGACCTTAAGGGCCTCTTGTTCAAGTTTGTGTAAATATGTTTTTAAAGTCGTCTGCTGCAGATTTGTTGTATGTGGGAAAGGGTTTAACCTAGGTTTTGAGAATCCAAAGAAGATTAATCCCCTTATCAACAGAAATAACATTTCTGTAACAAGCAATGTAAACATTTACCCTGATCCTGCTGTACACAAATTCATACATTCACGTGTCATGTCATACTTCTAAATGCAGGCCATTTCATCTTCAAAAGCACGAATACTGAAGTTTCTGTAATCATAGTACAACCTATGTCTACATGTATGTACAGCATTTACTCCTTCTCACAATGTTGTCTACCAATCGTTGTAACCCCTTCCCACATACAACAACTCTACAGATGATGACTTAGAAAGCATATAGATATATTGTAAAAAAACTCTACTAATTGAAGAATAATCTTTTAATAGAGTTGAAAACATTGTGGCAAAAGGAGAAATTGTTCATCATTGGCAATTTCTTCATTTGTCATAATATTTTCAAAAGCTATCTGCTGCAGAGGTGTCAGAAAGCATTGGTATGTGGGAAAGTGTTAATTGTAGTTTTAAATAATGCCTATGTACATTTACAGTACTAAATTAGTGATAGCAGTGCTCATAATTAAGGTATTGTTCACATACCAATAATTAAACCATTTTTAGCTCACCTGAGCTTTGCTCAAGGTGAGTTATTGTGATCGCCTTTTGTCCGTCGTCCGTTGTGCGTCAACTTCTTCTCCTCAGTAACCAGTGGGTCAATTAGGATGAAACTTCATAGAAAGCATCCTCTCAATGACCTCACCAGATTCCTTCAAGCCATGTTGGTTGGTTAAAAAACATGGCCACCAGGGGGCGGGGCTATTTTGCCTTATATGGCTATAGTGAAAACTTAAAAGATCTTCTCTTTTGAAAGTGTCTGGCTGATTTTCAAATAACTTTGTAGAAATATTCCTTAAGTGACCCACTATTAGATTCCTTCAAGCCATTTGATTGGTCGAAAAACATGGCCGCCTGTAAGTGAGCAGGGCTATTTTGCTTTATATGGCTGTAGTGAAAACTTAAAAAATCTTCTCCTCCAAAAGTGTCAGGCCGATTTTCAAATAATTTTGTAGAAATGTTCCTCGGATGACCCTCTACCAGATTCCTTCAAGCCATGTGGATTGGTTAAAAAACATGGCCGCCAGGCGGGCGGGGATATTCTGCTTTATGTGGCTATAGTGAAAACTTAAGAAATCTTCTTCTCCGAAAGTGTTCGGCCAAATTTCAAATAATTTTGTAGAATTGTTCCTTAAGTGACCCACTTTCAGATTCCTTCAAGCCATGTTGATTGGTTGAAAAACATGGCCGCAATGGGGGGGGGGGGGGGGGGTATTTTGCCTTATATGATATCATTGAAAGTTATATGGCTATAATGAAGACTTAAACAAAAAAATTCTGACGAAAGTGTCGGGCCGATTTTCAAATAATTTTGTAGAAATATTCCTTGGATAACCTTCTATCAGATTCCTTCAAGCCATGTTGATTAGTCGAAAAACATGGCCGCCAGGGGGGGTGGGGCTGTTTTGCCTTATATGGCTAAAGTGAAAACTTAAAAAATCTTCTCCTCCGAAAGGATCGGGCCGATTTTCAAATAATTTTGTAGAAATGTTCCTTTAGTGACCCACTATCAGATTCCTTCAAGCCATGTGTATTGGTCGAAAAACATGGCCGCCAGTGGACAGGGCTATTTTGCCTTATACATGTATGGCTATAGTGAAAACTTAAAAAATCTTCTGCTTCGAAACCGGTTGGCAGATTTTCAAATAATTTTGTAGAAATGCTCCTTGGATGACCCTCTATCAGATTCCTTCAAGCCATGTTGTTTGGTCGAAAAACTTGGCCGCGTATATAGCTAAAGTGAAAAAAAAAATTAGGTGAGCGAATCGGGGCCATCATGGCCCTCTTGTTTTTTGTTGCAATGATTTCAGTAATTGTATGTCCATGAGAATAAATCAATGTATGTTGATAAGTGTGTTTGCTCTTGTACCACTTATTAAATCGATTTGAAACGTTAATGTTAGTTTCACTATCAAAACCATAATAAAATATTGAATTGTTGTGCATGATTTTAAACAACAATTACGAACAATGTCGATCAAGACCAGCATGCACATTCGTAAAGTCTTGTCCTGGTCTAGAATGTTCGCTACTGATTGAATAACATTAAGTAAAGACGAGTCCAGCAATACGTAAGAATACGTCTAAAGAGAGGGACATCCGAGTGATACTCGTTGTAAACACTAAGCTGGAAAAGGTTTATATATATATATGCGTTACTCACTCTTCTTAATTTAAGACATTGACTTACACTGTTAATCATAATGATAATACAATCATAATGATAATACAATCAGTTCAGACACATTTATTGAGTAGTTTAAGCTACATATTGATGCGAACAGCATAGGCCAAGATTAGAATATATGAATGTGCTGGCTGAGCTGAGTTTACTTCTTTTCGAGTTCAAAGTTGTGCATATTATGAAACGAAAACAGTTCTTAACCCTTTCCCCCATATAGACGCTTTCTGACGCTTATGCAGCAGACTACTTTTTGAAAACACAGTGACAATAGAAGAAATTGCTCAATATGAGCAATTTCTCCTTTTAGTCACCATGTTTTCTACTCTATTCAACTATTGTACTTTCCTTTAAAGGGAGTTTCCGAATTTGTTCGAGTATGTTTTCAATGTCGTCTGCCGCAGATTTGTTGTATATGAGAAAGGGTTAAGGTCGCAAATAGAGGGAATATGGTTAACATGAGCCAGATCTTCCCTTCGTTCAAATGACTGCTATATAGGAAGCCGAGTCCCGGTAGCTCAGTCGGTAGCGACGCGGGCCGGCAATCCAGGGGTAGTGAATTTGAATCTCAGCTCGGCAAATATTCTTTCGGAGGTTTGACAAAAGTCACTGACATGCGTCATTCATCTTTCATCTTTTCAAGTTTTGCTAAGTAAATTAAGAATCCATATTTCAGTATTTACTTGATGCATTGCATTGAAACTTTATACAACCCTACCCAGCTATTACATTTATGTAGATTATCAAGTTAGATAACTCTATCCTGCATTTTATGCAAGTTATGGCCCTTTTTTTTCTTAAAAATTCTGGTTAATGTTTTGCGTGCAACTACATTAAAAGACCTCTTAGGTATATTAGTAACTACTTGATACATTGAATTGAAACGTTACACAACCCTTCCCAACCATCACATCTATGTATATATATAGATTATCAAGTTAGATAACTCTATCCTGCATTTTATGCAAGTTATGGCCCTTTTTTTACTTAGAAATTATGGTTAAAGTTTTTCGTGCAACTAAATTAAGAGTCCATATCTAAGTTTTTACTTGATGTATTGCATTGAAACTTAATACAACCCTACCGAACTGTCACACTTATGTAGATTATCAAGTGAGATAATTCTATCCTGCATTTTATGCAAGTTATGGCCCTTTTTAGCTCGCCTATTCGAAGAAATAGGGGGAGCTTATGTTATCGCGTTGGTGTTGACGTTGGCGTACGCGTTGCCAGCTTGGTCAAACCTTTGCGTGCAAGGCCTTTTCTCAGACACTGTGTATGCTGTTGCTTTGAAACTTCACACACTTATTCAGGGTCATTATATGAAGTCCCATAACTCTAGAATGGATTTTTACTGAATTGTGACCCTTTTTGGACTTAGAATTTTGGTCAAACCTTTGCGTGCAAGGCCTTTTCTCAGACACTGTGTATGCTGTTGCTTTGAAACTTCACACACTTATTCAGGGTCATTAGATGACCTTGTAAGTCAAGTCCCATAACTCTGGAATGGATTTTGACTGAATTGTGCCCCTTTTTGGACTTAGAATTTTGGTCAAACCTTTGCGTGCAAGGCCTTTTCTCGGACACTGTGTATGCTGTTGCTTTGGAACTTCACACACTTATTCAAGTTCATTATATGACCCTGTATGTCAAGTCCCATAACTCTGGAATGGATTTTTACTGAATTGTGCCCCTTTTTGGACTTAGAATTTTGATCTAACCTTTGCGTGCAAGGCCTTTTCTCAGACACTGTGTATGCTGTTGCTTTGAAACTTCACACACTTATTCAGGGTCATTATATGAAGTCCCATAACTCTGGAATGGATTTTTACTGAATTGTGACCCTTTTTGGACTTAGAATTGTGGTCAAACCTTTGCGTGCCAAGCCTTTTCTCAGACACTGTGTATGCTGTTGCTTTGAAACTTCACACACTTATTCAGGGTCATTAGATGACCTTGTAAGTCACGTCCCATAACTCTGGAATGGATTTTGACTGAATTGTGCCCCTTTTTGGTCAAACCTTTGTGTGCAAGACTGGGAATTTTGGATTATAGTTAGGCATTCAAAGCCTTTTCTCAGAAACTATATAATTTATGCTGTTGCTATTTAACGGTTTTCTTTCCTTTGTAAATTTATTTTCAACTGAATTATTCCATTTTTGGATTTTGTACTTTTACCAATTCTATAACTGTTCTGAAGTAGGCCCTGATAGATGATGGCCCTGATAGGCGAGCTATATTGTCCTCCGACAACTCTTGTTTTACTTAGAAATTCTGGTTAAAGTTTTGCGTGCAACTACATTAAGAGACCATCTCTTAGTAACTACTTGATGCATTGCATTGAAACTTTATACAACCCTTCCCAACCATCACACCTATGTAAACAATCAATGACGATAGCTCTATCCAGTATATTTTGCAATTGATGGCCCTTTTTAGCTCACCTATTCGAAGAAGTAGGGGAGCTTATGTAGTCACCCTGGCGTTGGCGTTGCCATCTTGGTCAAACCTTTGCGTCAAGGCCTTTTCTCAGAAACTGTGTATACTGTTGCTTTGAAACTTCGCACACATATTCAGGGTCATTATGTGACCTTGTATGTCAACTTCCATAACTCTGAAATGAAATTTTTACTGAATTGTGCCCCTTTTTGGACTAAGAATGTTGGCCAAACCTTTGCGTGCAAGGCCTTTTCTCAGACACTGTGTATGCTGTTGCTTTGAAACTTCACACACTTATTCAGGGTCATTAGATGACCTTGTAAGTCAAGTCCCATAACTCTGGAATGGATTTTGACTGAATTGTGCCCCGTTTTGGACTTAGAATTTTGGTCAAACCTTTGCGTGCAAGGCCTTTTCTCAGACATTGTGTATGCTGTTGCTTTGAAACTTCACACACTTATTCAGGGTCATTATATGATCTTGTATGTCAAGTCTCATAACTCTGGAATGGATTTTGACTGAATTGTGCCCCTTTTTGGACTTATAATGTTTGTCAAACCTGTGCGTGCAAGGCCTTTTCTCAGACACTGTGTATGCAGTTTGTGTAACTAAACCTGTTTATCATCCTATATACAGATCATGCAGAGAACTAATAAATTAAAAAGTAAGTTCACTTAGTAAGTTAAACTAGATCGCGCAGTCGATGGCATGCCATCGCAAATCCAAACACTTTCGGGGCGGGGCCAAAAACAAAAAAGTGCTCTTACACACCCCACTCATATAAGCAAGCCGCACTCTGGCCAGGTTAATGTCGCAAGAGATGGCCAGTTTAATGTCTTAGGCTTATATTTCTAAGATGTTATCTTCACCCAATTTTGTTAGCACAGATGGACAGACAGACAGACGGAGGCAATCACAATATCCCTGACGCTTTTTAAAACGTTTGGGGATAACCAGCAAAACTAGAATGTATTACCCAGCCACAATGTGGTGCGGGCATTAAATATCACGGTCAACTTCATTTTCAGCTTAGGTCAATTTTGGTGTAATTACTAAGCTAATAATATTTAATCTCCATGGACCCAATTTTCAATGTATGTACATTTTTAGCCGCCTATTTGAAGAATATGCGCGCTTATGTAGTTACCCCGTCATCACTGTTGTAGCACGCCTATTCGAATAATAAGGGCGCTTAAGTAGCCACCCAGGCGTTGGCGTCAGCGTTGCCAGGTTAAGATTTCCATGCAAGTATTGACAATTTGTGATGTCTCGCAATAAATAATAGTGTGTGGTTTTATCTGATACTGTAAATCTTCGGTATTATGTTCACTATCGGCATACATCGTATATATAAACAAATTTACAGATCTAAAAGGCCCAAAAGGGCCTGTATGGACCTGGTTAACATTTGTATTCAAGTATTGAAAAGGTGTATTATCTTGCAATAGGTGATACTGTGTGACTTTACCTAATGCTATAACCGTTCTGAGAGTAGGCCCTCCTGATAGGCGAACTATATTGTCCTCCGACAACTCTTGTTTTAACTAGAAATTTGGTTAAAGTTTTGCATGCAACTGAATTAAGGGTCGATATCCTAGTATTTACATTTGTAATTGATGTATTGATTTGAAACTTTATACAACCCTTCCCAACTGTCATACCTATGTTGATTTTCAAGTTAAATAACTCTATCCTGCATTTTATGCAAGTTATGGCCCTTTTTGGACTTATAAATTCTGGTTAAAATTTTGCATGCAACTACATTGAGAGACCATATATGTTAGTAACTACTTGACGCATTGCATTGGAACTTTATACAGCCCTTCCCAAACATCACACCTATGTAAACAATCAAGTACGATAACTCTATCCAGCATTATATGCAAGTTATGACCCTTTTTGGACTTAAGAAAATTCTGGTTAAAGTTTTGCAACTACATTTAGAGTGTAAACTCAGTAACAACTTGAAGCATTGTATTGAAACTTTATGCAACCTTTCCCAATTTCACAACTATATACACAACCAATTAAGATAACTCTATCCTGCATATGGTGCAATTTGTTGCCATGTTTATGCCCCCGGAATCACCGATTCGGTGGGCATCTATTTTTAGCTCCACTGGCTGAAAGCCAGTCGAGCTTATGTCATGGCATATTGTCCGTCGTGCGTGCGTGCGTAAACTTTTTCCTTTAAACAACTTCTTCTCCCTAACCACTTGGCCAATTTGGTTGAAACTTCATGGGAAGCATCCTCTCAATGTCCTCTACTAAATTCCTTCAATTTTTTTTGATCCATTCGAAATTCTGGTTTCCATGGCAACCGAAAGAAAAAAATAGTGAAAACTTAAAAAATCTTCTTCTCCAAAAGTGTTCAGCAGATTTTCAAAAAAAATTGTAGAAATGTTCCATGGGTGACCCTCTATCAGATTCCTTCAAGCCATGTTGATTGTTAAAAAAACATGGCCGTCACAGGGCGGGGCTATTTTGCCTATATGGCTAAAGAGAAAACTTAAAAAATCTTCTCCTCCAAAAGTGTCAGGCCGATTTTCAAATAATTTTGTAGAAATGTTCCATGGGTGACCCTTTATTAGATTCCTTCAAGAAATGTTGATTGGTTGAAAAACATGGCCGCCAGGGGGCGGGGCTATTTTGCCTTATATAGCTATAGTGAAAACTTGAAAAATCTTCTTCTCCGGAAGTGTTCAGCCGATTTTCAAATAATTTTGTAGAAATGTTCATTGGGTGACCCTCTATCAGATTCCTTCAAGTCATGTTGATTGGTCGAAAAACATGGCAGCCAGAGGGCGGGGCTATTTTGCCTTATATGACCATAGTGAAAACTTAAAAAATCTTCTCCTCCGAAAGTGTTTGGCTGATATTCAAATAATTTTGTAGAAATGTTTCTAGGCTTACCCTCTATCAGATTCCTTCAAGCCATGTTGATTGGTTGAAAAATATGGCTGCCAGGGGGTGGGGCTATTTTGCCTTATATGGCTATAGTGAAAACTTAAAATATCCTCTCCTCCTAAAGTGTCAGGCCGATTTTCAAATAATTTTGCAGAAACATTCCTTTAAGCCATGGTGGTTGGTAAAAAAAATAGCCACAAGGGGGCAGGGATATTTTATTTTGCCTTATGGCCGTGGAGCGATACTGGCCCTCTTGGGCCTCTTGTTTGGCCTGTCTGCACGTCTGTCTGTCTGTCTGTTTGTCTGTCTGTCTGTCTGTCTGCACGAAAAAAACTTTAACCTTGACCACTACTTTTGAACCATAACAGGTACGGCTACCATATTTCACATGTGTATTCCTTGTGACATGACCTTTCTGTCAGTACCAAATTTTTTGACCTTGCGACCTTGACCTTTGACCTAGATGTTGCCATTCTCGAAAAAAACACTTTAACCTTGGCCATTATTTTTGAACCATAACAGGTACGGCTACCATATTTCACATGTGTATTCCTTGTGACATGACCTTTCTGTCAGTACCACAATTTTTGACCTTGCGACCTTGACCTTTGACCTAGATGTTGCCATTATCAAAAAAACCTTTAACCTTGACCACTTCTTTTGAACCATAACAGGTAAGGCTACCATATTTCACATGTGTATTCCTTGTGACATGACCTTTCTGTCAGTACTAACATATTTGACCTGGCGACCTTGACCTTTGACCTAGATGTTGCCATTCGGGGGCATCAGTGTTTCACAAACACATCTTGTTTTACTTAGAAATGATGGTTAAATTAAGGCGTGCAACTACAGTAAGAGTCCATATCTTAGTAACTACTAGATGCATTCCATTGAAATGTTATACAGCCCTTCCCAACCATCACACCTGTGACAATAATCAAGTTAAATAACTCTATCCTGCATATAATGCAAATTATCAGCCTTTAAGAAATTGTGGTTAATGTTTTTCATGCAACTACATTAGAGTCCATTATCTCAGTAATTTAAATAAGCGGTGAAATAGTAAAGCGTGCTGGCCTCCGACAGCTCTTGTTGTTATCTCAAATAACAGAGATTCTGGTGACTGAGCTTTGGAACATATTTATAATGCTGTATATTCTCCTTCGAATAGATGAAAATCTATGTGAAAACAACCAGTTGCTTGGAAAGAATGTTGTGTAGAGTACTGGTGTGGAGACAGCTGGTAATGCATGGGAATGTGAAGTGGCCGCAGTGATATGACCGAAAATGTTGTTGATGGCGGAGTTTGTGAAGTGTTTGGAGTACTGGTGTGCGGAAGCCAGGAAATGTATGAGTGTGTGAACTGTGTGGAGTACCGGTGTGAGGAATTTAGGAAACGCGTGAGTGTGTTAACTGTGTGGAATACTGGTGCATGGAGCAAGGAAACATGAGGATGTGTGAACTGTTTGGAGTTCTGGTGCGAGGAGCTATGAAACATGTAAGAGTGTGAACAGTATGGAATACTGGTGCGAGAAGCTATGAAACACGTAGGAGTGTGAACTGTGCAATACTGGTGCGAGGAGCTGTGAAACAAGTAGCTGTGTGAACTGTGAAGAGTGATCGTGCGTGGAGCTATGAAACATGTAGGAGTGTGAAGTGTGTACAATACTGGTGCGTAGAGCTATAAATCATGTAGGAATGTGAACAGTGTTGAGTACTGGTTCGAGAAGCTATGAACAAGTAGGTGTGTGAACTATATAGAGTTCTGGTGCGAGGAGCTATGAAACACGTAAGAGTGTGAACAGTATGGAATACTGGTGCGAGAAGCTATGAAACACGTACGAGTGTGAACTGTGCAATACTGGTGCGAGGAGCTGTGAAACACGTAGGAGTGTGAACTGTGTTTAGTAGAGGTGCGTGGAGATATGAAACACGTAGGAGTGTGAACTGTGTGGATCAGTACTGATTCGAGAAGCTATGAACAGGTAGGTGTGTGAACTATATGGAGTACAGGTGCGAGGAGCTATGAAACACGTAGGAGTGTGAACTGTGTTGAATGCAGGTGCGTGGAGATATGAAACACGTAGGAGTGTGAACTGTGATGAGTACAGGTGCGTGGAGATATGAAACACGTAGGAGTGTAAACAGTGTGCAGTACTGGTGCCAGGAGCTATGAAACACGTAGGAGTGTGAACTGTGTGGAGTACTGGTGCGAGGAGCTATGAAACACGTAGCTGTGTTAACAGTGTGGAGTACTGGTGCAGGAGCTGTGAAACACGTACGAGTGTGAACAGTATGGAGTACTGGTGCCAGAAGCTGTGAAACACGTACGAGTGTGAACTTTGTGGAGTACTGGTGCAAGGAGCTATGAAACACGTAGGAGTGTGAACTGTGTAGAGTACTGGTGCGAGGAGCTATGAAACACGTAGCTGTGTGAACAGTGTGGAGTACTGGTGCGAGGAGCTATGAAACACGTAGCTGTGTGAACAGTATGGAGTACTGGTGCCAGGAGCTGTGAAACACGTAGGAGTGTGAACTGTGTGGAGTACTGGTTCGAGAAGCTTTGAAACAAGTAGCTGTGTGAACTGTGTGCAATACTGGTGCGAGGAGCTATTAAACAAGTAGCTGTGTGAACTGTGTGCAATACTGGTGCGAGGAGCTATTAAACATGTAGGCGTGTGAACAGTGTGGAGTACTGATCCAAGGAGCTATGAAACACGTACCCGTGTGAACTGTGTGCATTACTGGTGCGAGGAGCTATTAAACACGTAGGCGTGTGAACAGTGCAATACTGGTGCGAGGTCTATGAAACACGTAGCTGTGTGAACTGTGTGCAATAATGGTTCGAGGAGCTATGAATCATGTAGGAGTGTAAACTGTGTAGAATACTGGTGTAAGGAGGTATTCAACACGTAGCTGTGTGAACTGTGTGCAATACTGGTTCGAGGAGCTATAAAACACGTAGGAGTGTGAACAGTGGTGAGTACTGGTGTGAGGAGCTATTAAACAAGTAGCTTGTGAACTGTGTGGAAGCCAGGCAACGCTTGAGTGTGTGAACTCTGTGAAGTACTGGTGCGAGGAGCTATGCAACACGTAGGAGTGTGAACTGTGTGAAGTACTGGTGCGAGGAGCTATGAAACAAGTAGCTTGTGAACTGTGTGGAACCCAGGCAACGCTTGAGTGTGTGAACTCTGTGAAGTACTGGTGCAAGGAGCTATGCAACACGTAGGAGTGTGAACTGTGTGAAGTACTGGTGCGAGGAGCTATAAAACAAGTAGCTTGTGAACTGTGTGGAAGCCAGGCAACGCTTGAGTGTGTGAACTCTGTGAAGTACTGGTGCAAGGAGCTATGCAACACGTAGGAGTGTGAACTGTGTGAAGTACTGGTGCAAGGAGCTAAGAAACACGTAGGAGTGTGAACTGTGCAGAGTACTGGTGCAAGGAGCTATGCAACACGTAGCTGTGTGAACTGTGTGCTTACTGGTGCGAGGAGCTATGAAACACATAGGAGTGTGAACAGTTTTGAGTACTGGTGCGACGAGCTATGAAACAAGTAGCTGTGTGAACTGTGTGGAAGCCAGGAAACGCCTGAGTGTGTGAACTGTGTGGAGTACTGGTGCGAGGAGCTATGAAACAAGTAGCTGTGTGAACTGTGTGGAGTACTGGTGTGAGGAGCTATGAAACAAGTAGCTGTGTGAACAGTGTGGAGTACTGGTGCGTGGAGCTAGGAAACAAGTAGCTGTGTGAACAGTGTGGAGTACTGGTGCGTGGAGCTATGAAACAAGTAGCTGTGTGAACTGTATGGAGTACTGGTGTGAGGAGCTATGAAACAAGTAGCTGTGTGAACTGTATGGAGTACTGGTGCGAGGAGCTATGAAACAAGTAGCTATGTGAAGTGTGTGGAGTACTGGTGCGTGGAGCTAGGAAACAAGTAGCTGTGTGAACGGTGTGGAGTACTGGTGTGAGGATCTATGAAACAAGTAGCTGTGTGTGAACAGTGTGGAGTACTGGTGTAAGGAGCTTTGAAACAAGTAGCTGTGTGAACTGTGTGGAGTACTGGTGCGAAACAACTTCTGCTTTTGTCACATGTTTTCAACTTAATAAAGTAATTACATCTTCATTTATATAGATTATCTGTGTTTTCTCCTAGATGTTTAAAAAAAATGACTTTTGAAGATTTGTTGTTTGAAGAAAAATGTTCATCTTTTACCATGTCGGCTTGTTTGTGTGTGAAGTGACTCATATACTAATACTCGAATTACAGCCTTAGTTATCTAACATAATAAACATTTCGATTATGGAATGTCGATGGATTTCTTCTCGTTTTATTGATAATTAGTTTACTAAGCATATACTATATAAGTAACGGCATGGCCAAACCGAAATTAAGGTCCGTACGACTGGTAAATATCCAGATGAGTCGGCATAACCGAGCAGTCTGATCACATTTAAACTGAACACGAACATATATATGACCAAACAACAACAGCCAATGAAGTACTTAATGGTATAGTGTGGTTTGACTTATGGAATAACATATATCTTTAAAGGAACGTGTGTAATCCACCTAGCATCAAAACTGCCGCGCAACACTGTCAACAATTTTTTTCTCTCTCTCTCTGTCTGTCTATGTCTCTCTCTTTCTCTGTCTGTCTGTCTGTCTCTCTGTCTGTCTGTCTGTCTGTCTGTCTCTCTCTCTCTGTCTCTATCTCTCTCTCTCTCTCTCTCTCTCTCCCCCCCCTCTCTCTCTCTCTCTCTCTCTCTCTCTCTATCTCCCCTCTCTCTCTCTCTCCTCTCTCTCTCTTTCTCTCTCTCTCTCGCTCTCTCTCTCTCTCTCTCTCTCTCTTTCTCTCTGTCCTCTCTCTCTCTCTCTCTCTCTCTTTCTGTCTCTCTCTCTCTCTCTCTCTCTCTCTCTCTCTCTCCCCTCTCTCTCTCTCTCTCTCTCTCTCTCTCTCGCTCTCGCTCTCGCTCGCTCGCTCTCTACATCGTGACAATACAAACATCCCCTCAAATAACATGTGAATCACTTTGGTTATATCAACATTTAGTTACATGCATCAATTACGTTAATCTATCGAGATGAAATTGACTTTCTATTTCTTTCAGTAACTCCTGTCTGTCATGGAGGTATCAGGGAGGAGACAGGTAGGGAGCGATGACTTGAGTACTGGTATTCTCTGTGACCCATGTAAAGGTGAACATGAAGAGGAAAACGCAGTATTCTATTGTACAGTTTGCATTGAGTTCCTATGTGACGCTTGTACTAGAGCACACAGAAGAGCCAAAATATCGAAACATCATCAATTGTTAGATCGAGACAGCATGCCAAAGGAGAAGTTAACATCGTCGGAGAGCATGTGTACAACACATAACGGGAAACTACTTGAGTATTATTGTCAAATCCATGATGATTGCTGCTGTTCCGTTTGTTCCACCCTTGAACACAAACAGTGTAAAGTAGAGTACATCGACGATATTGCGATGGAATTCGAAAAAACTAAAGAGTATAAATCCCTGTTGAGCGCAATAGCAAATCTTACTCAACTACTGAAAAATACGAAGACAATTTCATTGAAAAAAAAGGATGACGTGGGGAAATTCCACATGAAGTTTGTTTCTGATTTAAAGAAATTTAGGTCTGAGATAAACCAGATTTTAGATTCCTTAGAACAAAGTACCTTGTTAGAAGCCCAGACCGTGAGGGACAAGGATACCAACTCGACTGAATCAGCGTCCACAACGTGTGATGTGATAATGGCTGACCTTGAGGAGATGTGCAGTAACATGGAGACACAGAAGAAATACAAACAAAAACGACAATTGGTGATCTCTGCTAAAAAGTACCAAAATGAAATAAAACATTATGACACTATTATTGCGGAATTGACGAATCAATGTGAAATACAAGATTACGCATTTAGGCCGAATGATATTATTATTCAGTCTATCAAAGCTGTACACAGTCTTGGAAAATTGGAAAATAAAACGAAAGAAGAAAGTAAAACAAAGATACAGAGAAAGAAGGTGGTGGGACCTGAGAAGACACCTGTACCAAGTAAGTCCTTATCATTGAGACATGTTGGGGAAGTCGATATCAAACATCAAACAGATACTAGAAACTGTTGGATAGCAGGAGGAGTAATGTTAGACAACAACATGCTGGCCTTGGTTGATCATTTTAACTCCAGTGTAAAGCTCGTTGACATTAACATTAACAAAGTGATATCCTGTATAAAACTACATAGACAGCCATGGGATATAACACGTGTAGAACGTGATCAGATCGTCGTCACATGTAGCAATACACTCGTATTCATAAAGGTTGGCGAGATATTGTCGGTAGTGAAGGAAGTTGAACTTGATGGGTGGTGTCGCGGTATTGTTTATACAAACAACACATTGATTGTCTGTTGTCTGAATCCTGTTTGCGTAAGAATCCTTGATTTAAATGGACACATATTAAAAACAATAACCACAGATAAAAAGGGGAACGTCCTGTTTGACACCCCAAATTACATTGCGCTAAGTACTGACAAAAGAACACTATACGTATCAGATGATGGCAATGACACTGTAACATGTATGGATATTGACGGTGCTGTACAACATGTATATAAACATGACAAACTGAAGTATCCAGAGGGTCTTGCAGTAGATAGAGAAGGAAATATCTATATAGCTGGGCGGGGGTCAGACAAAATACATATAATATCACCGCAGTGTAATACATGTACCATACAAGTAATACCGGAAATGAATAACCCACGAGCAGTTATATATTGTGAAATAGATAACAGACTGTACATAGGTAGAGGTTTAGTATACGGAACCAACTCAATACCGATTTATCAGATACAGTGATATATTCACGACGGTAACATATCACAGGATCCGACTCGGTGAACTACGAATCGGGAAAAAAAACTATAAGGAATGTGCAGCAAGTGTAGATCCAGATCGACCTGAGCATCCTGCAAACAATTCAGGATCCGTTCACCAGAGAGAAAGATAGTGATATATACAACCTAAAGAATAACGTATCACAGAACCAGACTCTTATTGAACCTCGCTACAGGAACGTAGACTTTAAGGAATGAGTGACAAGTGTAGATCCAGATCATCCTGTTTATCCTGCAATCAATTCAGATTAAATAGATACATGTGATATGTATACACCATAGCACAGATTCCGATTCTAAATGAACTGCTCCTCAAACAAACATCCTAAGAATTGTGCGGCAAGTGTAGACCTTGATCATCTTGTGCATTCTGAAAACATTTCATAGTCCGTTAATCAGATAGAGTGATTGATACAACAGAGACATGTCATATAACTGAAATAATGTTGAAAATGGCGTAAAACCCGAATATAACAAAAAAGAACCGATATACCTGATGTTCGGTTTACGTGTGCGTGGCTCATTGTTATAGCTTGCTAATTTGGAACCGTGTTACATCTGCGTTACATCTGTGTAGGCTTAATGGGGAGACGCTGGTGAGGCCGTTGAATACGAGTCTTCCCTTCTCGCTTGCATGTAGTATATTCGCAGATGTATTTTCTGACACAATTTTAAAATTGTAGCAGCAGCGATATAGTTACCACATCGCATTTTGTGAAACCGTTACGGAGATGTAATAAGACCAAAACTTGCCCGTCGTGGCTACAAAGTGTATATGAGCCGAACTGCGCAGGCTAATCTGGGTCGATACATAACGCAGACGCCATGATGTTGGTTTTCACGTGGAACGGCTCAAATGGTTATATAGCAATACAGTTATGTCAATCGGCGGAAATATCCATGGCGTCGACATAACTTATTACAAGTACAGTGTGTTATCTGTGGGCAATGAAATGGAAACGAACATGAAATAGGCAAACAGTTGATTTTTTATTTCGATGTACCACGTGCGGATTAGCGAACACGTTTATTTGTTGTACGTATTGATCCATCGATGCAAAGAAAGTCGGCATCACCTTAAATATCTTGTATTTTTTTCTTCTTCTCTCAAGTTATATGATAATCGATTTTTCAACATTTATTCCAATAATAGAGTATATTTACTCAAAATACATTGGTTTCTTTTATAATGATCATCTAACCTACACAAAGTCATTCAACGTTATATATCTTCTGGTAAACTAATTAAATTGTGGTGTAAACTTATATTTGCTAAAAGTTATGTACAGATCTACACTTTTGAATTATTTCTGTCGTAAACATGTTACAGAAACATAAATGAATAAATACAATGAATGAAATATAGAATACTGTATATTGAATTTTTCCTGCGCTTAGTCGTTTGTTAAGCAAAAACATTACTGTAATAACTACGCCATAACGTATAATGACGCCATTCAGTGACATTTGTGTTCACGTGGTACAACTGGTATGTTGTGTGTTGCCTCACTGTGACCGGGAAATTAGTTTAAATGAATGAAATAAAGAAAATATTGAATTCTTCCTGCGCTTTGTCTTTTGGTGAGCAAACACGTTTCTGTAACAACTACGTCATAACGTAAAATGACGTCATTCAGTGACATTTGCGTTCACGTGGTACACCTTCGTGGATATCTAGATATTTGCAGTTTTGCAGTTTACCTGCAGTCTTTAATTATATTATTAACACATGTTAACATGTTCATATACGCGAACAAATCGAAATGTTAACCCAGCTCACTACAGGATTCGAGTACGAAACTTTTGGAACTGGAGGCCAGCTTTATTCACGTAGACACTTATCAACTGCACGAAAAAAATGACAGATCAATTATATATGTCTACACTTTGTGCATATCTCGTTATCGGTTGTTTTGAACCAGGTTTTGACAATCCAAATAAGATCGATCCACTTAGCAACAAAAAGCACATTAGAGCCGTCCCGCAAGAAAACCAACATTATATATATGGCCTCTGCGTAATGTAAAGACCAAGATGAGCCTGCGCAGTCCGCGCACACAGGTCTGGGACGATAGATTCCGTTCCGGCTGGATAGAGATATAGAGTAATCATTCCTGAGAAAGAAAATGCACAGGAGGCGAAAAGTGTTTACCCGGGTTAGCTTAGGCTGATCTCGGTCGATACTTTACGAAGAGTTCGAAATGTTGGTTTTCTCGCAGGTTGGCTCATTTGTTAGTCTCAATATATCTCCGTTACATATTGCATTGTAGGATGCGATCAGTCAAAATCGCATTCCTAGTAAAGATACCTGGACTATCTCATTTGTGTAACAAGCAATGTAAACAAAATAACCCTGATCCCGCTGTACACAAATTCAATCATTTACGTATCATGTCATACTTCTAAATAGAGGCCATATAATCTCCAATAGCACGATTCGATAACCGGCCGGTTCATACCAAAGACTTTAAAAATGGTAGTAATGGCTGCCCTCCTAGGCGCTCACTGTTGAGGGGTTAGCATAACGACTGACTGGCTGGTGTCAGGTTAAATGGACCTGTAGTACTGGTAACTTACCCAGGAAACGCCGTGATATAACTGAACACTTGTTGAAAGCAGCGTAAAACACCAATCAATCAATAGCACGAATACTGAAGTATGATGGCATAGTACAACCCTCTGTCTACATGTATGTACAGCATTTAGTCCTTCTCACAATGTTGTCTACATGTATGTACAGCATTTACTCCTTCTCACAGTGTTGTCTACCAATCTTTGTAACCCTTTCCCACATACAACAACTCTACCGCAGATGACTTCGAAAGCATCTAGATAAAATGTGAAAAACCTCTACACATGTGGCAAAAGGAGAACTTGATCATCATTTTCAAAAGCCGTCTGCTGCAGAGGTGTCAGAAAGCATATGATTGTGGGAAAGGGTTAATTGTCGTCTTAAATAATGCCTATGTAAATCCACAGCACTAAATAAGTGAAAGCAGTGCACATAGTTAATGAATAATTCAACCATTTTGTTAACGCAATGCTTTCAGTACTTTTATGGTCATCAAAATAAATCAATATATAGTGACAAGTGTTTGCTCTCGTAATACTTTTTAATTCGATTTAAAACGTAAATGTATGTTTCATTATCGAAACCATAATACAATATCAAAGTGCTGTGTATGATTTAAAAATAAAATGTCGATCAAGACCAGCATACACATTCCTAAAGTCTTATCCTGGCCTAGACTGTTAGCTACTGATTTAATAACATTACGTAAAGACGAGTCAAGGAAAACGTAAAAAAGTGTCTGAATAAAGGGACATCCGGATGAGACCCGTTGTAAACACAAAGCTCGATAAGGTTTATAAATTATGCGTTACTCACTCTCCTAAAATTAGGACATTGACGATACTGATAATACAATCATAATGATCATACAAGCCGGTAGGCAACGTGGGATTCGCCTTGGTTGTGGGTCCTTAGCAACGAAACTCAAACGCGCGCACCCTGAACCCGTATGGCACCTGTTCACCAAGTTTCATCAGAATCCGCCGTCGGTTTGGGCTGTGGAGCGTCGCACTACAAACAAACAGACAGACAGCCGGAAAAGCCTGACAATAAGAGATATCTAACGAAGCAAATCCCAACAATCAGTTCGGACAAATTTATCGGGTAGTTTATGCTACATATTGATGTAAACAGCATAGGCCAATATTAGAATATATGAAGGTCCTGGTTGATCTTGATCTACTGTTTTTTTCGAGTTCAAAGTCGTGCATATTATGAAGCGAAAAAAGTTATTAACCCTTTCCATCATATAGACGCTTTCTGACGCCTCTGCAGCAGACAGCTTTTTGAAAACACGGTGACAAAAAAAAAAATGCTCAAAACGTGCAATTTCTCCTTTTGTCACCATTTTTTCCACTCTATTCAACTATTGCACTTTCATTTAAAGAGAGTTTCCAAATTTGTTCAAGTATGTTTTCAAAGTCGACTTCTGCAGATTTGTTGTTTGTGGGAAACGGTTAAAGTCGCATATAAAGGGAAAATGGTTAATATGAGCCAGATCTTCCTTTTGTTCAGATGACTGCTATATAGGAATCCGAGTCCCGGTAGCTTAGTCGGTTACTGACGCGGGCTGGCAATCACGGGATAGTGACTTCGAATCCCTGCTCGGCCTATATTATTTCGGACGTCTGACTAAAGTCAGTGTGACATGCGTCATTCATCTTTTACCAATGGGCTAACAGTCTACGCGGAAAAGCAGCCAGTTTCTTAGGAAGTATGTTTTGTTGAGCACTGGTATGAGAAAGTCAGTAAACGCATGAGTAGGTGAACTGGCCGCTATGATACGAATGAAGAATTGTTGAAATCGGCGTTTAACACCAATGAATGAATCAAAAGTCAAATCTGCTTACTAAAAGGCAATACTTTATTGTGTTACAACAATTCTCTGTGCATATTTGATTCTTTAATTTGTTTGAAACGTATTGAAATCTGATAACACATTTCATACCGGGTTTTTTTCCTTTGTAAAGAATGGACTTGTTATCTTTGTTGGCTTACAAACTTTTAAACTTCCGTCTATATGATACATGCTATACATGTATTTCGTCTACAAATATGATACGATTAAACTTGTTAATAGATAAGAGAAGTTCAGAATACGGTTTGGACTATGGAGAATTCATAGACAGGATAATCATATGTAAGTTTGATTTGTTTGTTCTTCATTAATTATACACTCTTTGTATTAGTTTTGACACAGGGAAAGACGGTATAATTATAACTTATAATACAGACTATAAACTCTTACTTTTATTACGTTGTGTTGTCTCAAATAACAGAGATTCTGGTGACTGAACTTTGAAACATATTTAAAATACTGTATATCTTCTTTGCCAATGGGACGACACTCTATGTGAAAGCAACTAGTTGCTTGGAGAGAATGTTGAGTGGAGTAATGGTGTGAAAAGGCCTGGAAATGCATGGGTATGTGAAGTGGTCGCCGTGATATGACTGAAAATGTTGTTGATGACGGCGTTAATCCCACATCAATCATTCGTTCGTCCCGTGACCGTTGGTCATATGTTCCACTTTAATTCATAAGTGAATAGTCATGGTGCATATTGCAGTATAGTCGGTGGTTAATCATGCTAGCTGTCATGTGGAAATGCAGCCAGTTGCTTGGGAAGATTGTTGTGTGGAGTACTGGTGTGTGAAAACCAGGAAACATATGAGTAGGAGATCTGTCCGCCGTGATATGACTATTAAAGTGTTAAAAATGGCGTTAAACCCCAATCAATCATGCTAGCTGTCATAACGATGATGCCTATGGAGGGGAATATCCGCCAACACTCTATGGGTCTAGATGACATTCTTATTTATGAACACTACATGCTCATTTGTCTTCTTTCTTACATGCATGTGACATCTTACAGTATATGACATTCTTATTTATGAACATTACATGCTCATTTGTCTTCTTTCTTACATCATACATGCATGTGACATCTCATGTTTTATTATTACGAGTGCATGTTGTATGATGCTTATTTCATCTTTCTTTCTTCAACTTGCATGCGTCTTTCCGTATTCGTGTTAATGCCCCACCATAGATGCCTGTAGATCGATCCAGGGATTCTGATTTCGAAGTTAGACGCAGTCATTCGATTTTTGTTTGTTTATGATTCTAAAGGTATTGGCGAATTAGCCTTGTTTGTCTCCAACACATGTACTCTACAGGTATATCTGAGAATGTAGCTAATTGTCTGCGAATATTATAGGTTGAAGTGTTGCGACGTCGGAGGAAAGACACTAGTGGGTGTGTGAACTGTGTGGAGTACTGGTGCGTGGCGCTATGAAAGAAAATAGCTATGTGAACTGTGTGGAGTACTGGTGCGTGGAAACAAGGACACGCGTGGGTGTGTGAACTGTGTACAGTACTGGTGCGTGGAAACAAGGACACGCGTGGGTGGGTGAACTGTGTAGAGTAAGGGTGTGTGGAAGCAAGGACACGCGTGGGTGTGTGAACTGTGTAGAGTACTGGTGCTTGGGAGCTAAGAAACGCGTGGGTGTGTGAACTGTGTGGAGTAAGGGTGCGTGGAAGCAAGGACACGCGTGGGTGGGTGAACTGTGTAGAGTAAGGGTGCGTGGAAGCAAGGACACGCAAGGGTGGGTGAACTGTGTAGAGTAATGATGCGTGGAAGCAAGGACACGCGTGGGTGTGTGAACTGTGTAGAGTACTGGTGCTTGGGAGCTAAGAAACGCGTGGGTGTGTGAACTGTGTGGAGTAAGGGTGCGTGGAAGCAAGGACACGCGTGGGTGGGTGAACTGTGTAGAGTAAGGGTGCGTGGAAGCAAGGACACGCGTGGGTGGGTGAACTGTGTAGAGTAATGATGCGTGGAAGCAAGGACACGCGTGGGTGTGTGAACTGTGTAGAGTAAGGGTGCGTGGAAGCAAGGACACGCGTGGGTATGTGAACTGTGTGGAGTAATGGTGCGTGGAAACAAGGACACGCGTGGCTGTGTGAACTGTGTAGAGTAAGGGTGCGTGGAAGCAAGGACACGCATGGGTGTGTGAACTGTGTAGAGTAAGGGTGTGTGGAAACAAGGACACGCGTGGGTATGTGAACTGTGTGGAGTAATGGTGCGTGGAAACAAGGACACGCGTGGATGTGTGAACTGTGTAGAATAAGGGTGCGTGGAAGCAAGGACACGCGTGGGTGTGTGGACTGTGTGCAGTTCAGGTGCTTGAAAGCAGGGTAGAAAACGCGCGCGTGTATGAAGTGTGTTGAGTACGGGTGCTTGAAATCCAGGAAACGCGTGGGTGTGTGAACAGTGTAAAGTACTGATGCGTGACGCTATGACAGAAAATAGCTTAGTGAACTGTGTCGAGTACGGGTGCTTGGAAGCCAAGAAACGCGTGGGTGAGTGAACTGTGTCGAGTAAGGATGCTTGGAAACCGGCTAGGAAACGCACGCGTGTTTGAAGTGTGTGGAGTGCTGGTGCTTGGAAGCCAGGAAACGCGTGGTGTGTAAACTGTGTGGAGTACGGGTGCGTGGAGCTATGAAACAAAAAGCTGTGTGAACTCTATATAGTACTGGTGCTTCGAAGCCAAGAGACGCGTGGTTGGGTCAACTGTGTGGGGTACGATATATTAGAAGCCGACTAGAAAACGCGTGCGTGTGTAAAGTGTGTGGAGTGCGGGTGCTTGGAAGCTAGCAAACGAGTGGATGTGTGTACTGTGTGTGGTAAGGGTGCTTGGAGCTATGAAACACATATATGTGAGCTGTGTGGAGTACTGGTGCTTACACGCCAAGAAACGCGTAGGTGGGTGAACTGTGTGGTGAACGGGTGCTTGTAAGCCGACTAGGAAACTCGTGCGTGTGTGAACTGTGTGGAGTTCGTTTGCTTGGAAGCCAAGAAACGCGTGGGTGTGTGAACTGTGTTGATTACGGGTGCGTTGAGCTATGAAACAAATAGCTGTGTGAACTGTGTGGAGTACGGGTGCTTGAACGCCGAGAAACGCGAGGGTGGGTGAACTGTGTGGAGCATGGGTGCTTGGACGCCGGCCAGGAAACACGTGGGTGTGTGAACTCTGTGCGTGAAGCTATGACGCAAATAGCTGTGTGAAGTTTGTGGAAAACTGGTGCGAGGAGCTATGCAGCTAATAACTGCGTGAAGTGTGTGGAATACTGGTTCGGGGAGCTATGAAACAGGAAGGAGTGTAAACTGTGTGGAACACTCATGCGCGAAGCTATGAAACAAGTAGGAGTGTGAAATCTTTGGAGTACCGGCGCGAGGAGCTATGAAACACGTAGCTGTGTGAACTCTGTGAAATACTGTTGCGAGGAGCTATGAAACATGTGGAAGTGTGAATTATAAGGAGTACTTGTGCGAGTAGCAATGAAGTTCCACTGTATGAGGAATACTTGTGCGAGGAGCTATGAAACACGTAGCTGTATGAACTCTGTGAAATACTGATGCGAGGAGCTATGAAACATGTGGGAGTCTGAATTATAAGGAGTACTTGTGCGAGTAGCTATGAAACAGATAGGAGTGTGAACTGTATGAGGAATACTTGTGCGAGGAGCTATGAAACACGTAGCTATATGAACTCTGTGAAATACTGGTGCTAGGAGCTATGAAACACGTAGCTGTGTGAATTCTGTGAAATACTGGTGCTAGGAGCTATGAAACACGTAGCTATGTGAACTCTGTGAAATACTGTTGCGAGGAGCTATGAAACATGTGGAAGTGTGAATTATAAGGAGTACTTGTGCGAGTAGCTATGAAACAGATTTAAGTGTGAACTGTATGAGGAATAGTTGTGCGAGGAGCTATGAAAAACGTAGCTGTATGAACTCGGTGACATACTGGTGCTAGGAGCTATGAAACACGTAGCTGTGTGAATTCTGTGAAATACTGGTGCTAGGAGCTATGAAACACGTAGCTATGTGAACTCTGTGAAATACTGGTGCTAGGAGCTATGAAACACGTTGCTGTGTGAACTCTGTGAAATACTGGTGCTAGAAGGTATGAAACAAGTAGGAGTGTGAACTGTGAAATACAAGTTCGGGGAGCTATGAAATACGGTGGAATGTGATCTGTGTGAAAATATAGGTGCGAGAAGCTATGAAACACGTAGCTGTGTGAACTGTGTGAAGTACTGATGCGATGGCTGTGTGAAAGCCAGGTAACGCCTGAGTGTGTTAACTGTGTGAAGTACAGGCAGGTGCGTGGAAGCCAGTAGACACGTGGTTAATTGTACCGGTCAGAATATTTTATCTGAAAAGCTATTAAAAAAACTGCAACTAATTATTTACACTGCATCATGTTTTGAACAATTTGTCCATTTCTCACAATCTGCTTCACCAAAAGTCTGCCATATACACTATATAATTATCCATAAGTGTGTTTCCTCTTTGCAATAGAGAGCATCAATTAACAAATTAGATCCATCAAATATGGTTTTATTTTGTTAAAAAAAATGTCGAAAACAATGCAAAAAGAGTTCAAACGAGCAATCTCAATTATTCTAACACTGTTTTCAAATATGTGTGAACTTGCGTGTTTTAGTACATTTGTAAATATGGCTGAGCATAATAGAAGTAACCTCCCGTTCTAGAATATATGAAAAATAATTCGTAAAAACTAGACTTATATAAATTAAATTTAATACCGTAAAAATATCATTAAAAACTAGGTATAGATCATTATGATAAATATATATTTCTGAGTATATTTATTTAGGACAATTACACAACCTTATTATTTGAGTGGGGGTAATGCCTATTAAAGTTTAGTTAATACAAGTCTACTTTTTTTTCGTGCAATGGATCAGTTCAATGAGTTTTTCTTTTATACGCAATTTTGTACAAACTCCAAGTTTTTTTAATATGAGCTTGAGCTCACCGATGCTTAATTCGTTGAGGCTTTTTCCATAACTATCCTGATTATTCTGTACTCCGCGGTAATCGACTTCTTCCCGTTTAAGTTCATCCTGAATTTTTTGTTTTTTGTTTTTATTTATTTCCGCAGTCTGAACAGTCTAGTCGCGTTCCTTGTACCTTCTTTTGTTTTGTGATATATTCGATAAATGTCCGATTTCCATTCTTTTTCTGACCAAAAGGGCATCTTTGGTTGCATCATGTTTATTGTTTTTTGTCTGGTGAATTTGTTTTATAATGTCATTTGTTTTTTCTACACCTTGGTCTGAAAAATTTGCTAAAGTTCCATAGCCCTTCTCGTTTTTTCTGTCCAATGTCCAAAGACTGCGTAATAAACCTATGCACCATTAAGACATTATCTGGATTGATGTCAATTATCGCGTTATATACATACAGTTGAGTAGCGCCAATCAACGTCCCTTTGATGAAATTACTTATACAAATTAAACCAATTTTAAACATATCAAATTGAAGAGTTTGACAAACAAACTTTGATAGAATTCTTAAACTTACAATGAGATATGACACATAATTAAACAACGTTAAATGCAATTTTAAACATATCAAATTGAACAGTTTGACAAACAAACTTTGATAGAATTCTTACATTTAAAATTGAACAGTTTGACAAACAAACTTTGATAGAATTCTTATATTTAAAATGAGTTATGGCAATTATTATACGTTTTAAAATTTCATTCATAAATTTGGACAAGTAATACAATATGCATAGATATCGATCACCTTATGGTTTTATTTAACAATTGAATAGTTATAACAATCATCCATTTTATTTTAGATTTTAGGATAATATTAACAAATATTGACATTTATCCGTTCTGACTATACAATCGCATTTTTTCCTAAAATAAGTAACTGGGGCTAATATCCGTCCGCTTGTGTCCATATTTACATTTTATTGCATCGAATTTAGGTAAAAGGCATTACATGCTGATATATATGTAAGATAACGCAATATACACTGTGAGTCTGCACAGCGGGGGTAATAAATAGATATATGCCCCATCATAAATCGTCCGGCAATGGTCGGTAATCATCGGAAGCTTTCGCTAGCAATCACGGAAACGTAAATGTTACCCTAAAACGTAAGTAGTACTTGTAGAAAATGTTAAAAAGGACCAAAATTTTATTACTTCATTTTAATAAAATATATGTCAAATGAAAGGTAAATGAATTTAATACATTAAGCCGTAAGTGCCCTGTTAATTTTTTATTTCTAAAAAAAGATATTCACTGAAGAACGTGTAAAAATTAGCGGAAAAATACCGTTTTCTTAACGGTTTATATGTAATAAAGAGGGAAATTAGGGTGACTGTATTCAAAGTTAAAAAGGACCAAAATATTATTAATATAAAACAAATAAAAAAATATATTTATATTCAGGAGATATTTGTCTTGAAAACTTGATAAGTGCCTTTTTAAATTTTTGCAATATAAAATTGTTATTGAGTAAAAACTAAAAAGTTGCTCTATAATCCCATGTAATTTAAGTTATCGATTTTTGATAGTCGCTGATTCTCATAGTTGGATATGTATTATCTCATTGCAGGGCACATGATCCCACTTTCAATCCTTGTCCACTATATATATATAAAAGCTCACTTTGATACAGCATGTTTCCTATTTTATTACTGGTTAATCATTCAGGGAATGATTAAAAGGTGTATTGTTGCTGTGATATAACTGAAGTTTTATTGAAAACGGCATGAACCCAAAATAACTAGCTCAGAAAGCACGAAGAATATTTGAGAAATATAATTGTCTTTCGTTGAGCCATAATCATATGATTATAATTTGACTGTTTGGATTTTAGCAGAAGACAACTTTTGAAACTTCTTCTCTTTTTAAAGCAACTGTCAGAATTTAAATGTAAGTGGTACTAAGGCTCATCTGATGGCACTGCATGCATCAATGTATCTGAATTAAGGTTAATTAGTTTTCCTGATGTTTACTCATTTGAGGGATAAAGGGCCATCATACTTGTTAAAAAACAAAAACTGATTTTATTAGATTTGGGTTTTTCTGCAGTCTGGCCTCAAAGATGTTTCTGCTCAATAACTTCTGTTCAGCTTGTCAAATTTTAATCTCATTTCACAGATAGGAAGCATATACAAGGGTCAAGGTTATCTTTTACTAAAAGTGACTTTTTAGGCCACAATTTTCATGCAATTTTCACAAGAACATTCCTCTTCATTAAACCTTAAGCAAATTCTAAAAATAGTTTTGTGGGGTCAAACACTAGGACACTATGCCACACTTTTAGATTAACTTTGTGAACACTCTTGGGGTCACATTTTTTTTATTACATCTTATAAAAACTTTATCAGAATATTCTTCTCTATTAAATCTGGATTCATTGTGACTTCAGATCTACATCAAAAGTCGCCTCAATGGAAAGTGGTGCAGATGTAAAGCGTCGGCCTCTTGTATCAAAGGTCCCTGGTTCGAGTCATGTTATGAGCGGGTCCTGACTTTGGGATTTTTCCACACAAACGGCGCAAGTGCTGGATAACCCTTTCCCTCATAAAGACACTTTCTGTTGCCTCTGCAGCAGACGGCTTTCTGAAAACATAGTGACAAAAGAAGAAAATGCTCAAAACGAGCAATTTCCCCTTTTGCCATTATGTTTTCCACTTTTAGTCATAGGTTATCCATTCAATTAAAGAGATTTTCTATTTGTTGACAAAATATGTTCAAAGTCGTCTGCTGCAGAATTGTTGTATAAGGGAAAGGGTTAAGTCTCCAGGAAGCAGACATTGAGCGTGATTAATATAAGCCATGAAAGCTTGTAAAAACAAGATGTGTTTGTGAAACACTGATGCCCCCAATGGCAACATCTAGGTCAAAGGTCAAGGTCGCAAGGTCAAAAATGTTGGTACTGACAGAAAGGTCATGTCACAAGGAATACACATGTGAAATATGGTAGCCGTACTCGTTATGGTTCAAAAGTAGTGGTCAAGGTTAAAGTTTTTTTCGAGAATGGCAACATCTAGGTCAAAGGTCATGGTCGCAAGGTGAAAAATGTTGGTACTGACAGAAAGGTCATGTCACAAGGTATAGACATGTGAAATATGGTAGCCTTACCTGTTATGGTTCAAAAGTAGTGGGGAAGGTTAAACAAAAATTGAGAATGGCAACATCTAGGTCAAAGGTCAAGGTCGCAAGGTCAAATATGTTGGTACTGACAGAAAGGTCATGTCACAAGGAATACACATGTGAAATATGGTAGCCGTACCCGTTATGGTTCAAAAGTAATGGCCAAGGTTAAAGTTTTTTTCGAGAATGGCAACATCTAGGTCAAAGGTCAAGGTCGCAAGGTCAAAAATGTTGGTACTGACAGAAAGGTTATGTCACAAGGAATACACATGTGAAATATGGTAGCCGTACCTGTTATGGTTCAAAAGTAATGGCCAAGGTTAAAGTTTTTTTCGAGAATGGCAACATCTAGGTCAAAGGTGGTCAAGGTCGCAAGGTCAAAAATGTTGGTACTGACAGAAAGGTCATGTCACAAGGAATACACATGTGAAATATGGTAGCCGTACCTGTTATGGTTCAAAAGTAATGGCCAAGGTTAAAGTTTTTTTCGAGAATGGCAACATCTAGGTCAAAGGTCAAGGTCGCAAGGTCAAACATTTTGGTACTGACAGAAAGGTAATGTCACAAGGAATACACATGTGAAATATGGTAGCCGTACCTGTTATGGTTCAAAAGTAGTGGTCAAGGTTAAAGTTTTTTCGTGCAGACAGGCCAAAAACTACATCTAGGTCAAAGGTCAAGGTGGCAAGGTAAAAAATGTTGGTACTGACAGAAAGGTCATGTCACAAGGAATACACATGTGAAATATGGTAGCCGTACCTGTTATGGTTCAAAAGTAATGGCCAAGGTTAAAGTTTGTTTCGAGAATGGCAACATCTAGGTCAAAGGTCAAGGTCGCAAGGTCAAACATTTTAGTACTGACAGAAAGGTAATGTCACAAGGAATACACATGTGAAATATGGTAGCCGTACCTGTTATGGTTCAAAAGTAGTGGTCAAGGTTAAAGTTTTTTTCGTGCAGACAGGCCAAAAACTACATCTAGGTCAAAGGGTCGCAAGGTCAAAAATGTTGCTACTGACAGAAAGGTCATGTCACAAGGAATACACATGTGAAATATGGTAGCCGTACCTGTTATGGTTCAAAAGTAATGGCCAAGGATAACGTTTTTTTCGAGAATGGCAACATCTAGGTCAAAGGTCAAGGTCGCAAGGTCAAACATTTTGGTACTGACAGAAAGGTAATGTCACAAGGAATACACATGTGAAATATGGTAGCCGTACCTGTTATGGTTCAAAAGTAGTGGTCAAGGTTAAAGTTTTTTTCGTGCAGACAGGCCAAAAACTACATCTAGGTCAAAGGTCAAGGTCGCAAGGTCAAAAATGTTGGTACTGACAGAAAGGTCATATCACAAGGAATACACATGTGAAATATGGTAGCCGTACCTGTTATGGTTCAAAAGAAGTGGTCAAGGTTAAATGTTTTTTTGTGCAGACAGACAGACAGACGTGCAGACCAACGTGCAGACAGACAGGCCAAAAACTATATGCCCCCCGAATCGGAGATTCCGGGGGGGCATAAAAATAATGTTTAAATTAATAGAAAGCATGGGTTAACCGCTTTTTAATACATTCATTTATGAATATATGTTTATATATATCTATATATTAGTATATGTGTAAATGAAATAATTTTTGAACAAGTTTTATGCTTTTGTTTCTGTGAAACTGTTCCTTTTTCTGGCAATTGAAATATTTATATAACATCTATATATAAGAGCTTTGGTTCTTTGACACAGTTGAACTTCTGGTTCAGCTGTGATTGAAATAGAATAAAAGTAACTATTTCATTTGATTAACATATATGCATATTATTGATTATAATAGTTCCTTTTCACACAAAAAAATCCATGAATTACTTCTTTGATATATAATGATTCTAGACTATGGATGCATCACCCACTGCATGATTCTTAGCTGGACTCCTACTTAAAAAGAACATTGTAGAAAGAAGTAATTCCTCATGATTTATAATCAAATTCTCCTTTTGTTTTCAAATGTTCTCTGCTGTACAGGCGTCAAATTGCAGGTGGGATAGGGTTAATAACTGTATAGGAGATGCTTCTTAACCCTTTTCCCAAATACAACAATTCTAAAACAGACAACTAAATAGATAGGTTAAAATATGGAAATAGGAAAAGTTTATTTTTGAAAAGAGTTGAAACCATTATGACAAAAAGAGAACTTTCTCAGGATAAGCAATATGAGATGGCCCGCGAAAAAACAACATTATATGGCCTGTGCGTAATGTATCGGCCCAGATCAGCCTGCAAAGTCCGCCCAGACTGACCCGGGCCGACACATTCCGTCTCAATGAGATAGAGGTATAAAGTAATGATTCCTGAAACAGAAAATCCACAGGAGGCGAAAAGTGTCTATACGGGTTAGCCTGTGCGTCATGATAAGGCTGATCCGGGTCAAAACTTTGCGCAGAGTCCACAATGTTTGTTTTATTTCGGGATGACTCATATCTTGATTTTTAGATCACCTAAGCACAAAGTGCTGAAGGTGAGGTTTTGTGATCGCCTTAACCCTTTCCCTCATACGATAATTCTGCAGCAGACGACTCTAAACATATTTTGTCAAAAAATGGAAAAATCTCTATAATTGAATGGATAACTTATGACTAAAAGTGGAAAACATTGTGGCAAAAGGAGAAATTGCTCGTTTTGAGCAATTTCTTCTTTTGTCAATACGTTTTCAAATGGCGGTCTGCTGCAGAGGCGTCAGAAAGCGTCTATATGAGGGAAAAGGCTTTTGTCTGCTGTTATTCCGTTGTCAACAATTTGCTTCTTAACATACAGTCTCTTAAGGCCACTAGTATCATTTAATCTTCATGAGACTTATTCAGTTTGTTTATCTTGCTGATGCCTATGCCAAGTTTGAATTTGTGTCATGTCAGGTCAAACATTAGGTCACTATGCCAGATTAAAGGAAAATCTAGTTAACACTCTGGAAGCTGCCATTTTTACCTTGAGCATCATTGACACTTTGTCAGAATATTTGCCTGTATGATTTCTAGGCTGAGTTCGAATATAGGTCAGGTCCGGTCAAAAACTAGGTCACTAAGCCAAATTGTAGAAAAATCTTGTTATAGTTTGTCTTGATGATATACCAAGTTTGAATATGGGTTATGTTGTGTCAAAAACTAGGGCACTAATCCAAATTGAAGGAAAATCTTGAAGCTTCACTTTTAGCTTGAGCATGTTGAAACTTTGTCAGAATATTTAGGCTCCGTTTGGTTATGGGTCATGTTTGGTCAAAAACTAGGTCACTATGCCTAGTTGTAGGACAATCTTGTTTTAACACTTTTGAGACTGCATTTTTGACTTAAGCAGCTTGAAACTTTGTCAGAAAGTGTTTCTTGATGATACACAGAACAAGTTCAAACATTTGCGATGTTGATTCAAAACTTAGGTCACTTAGTCAAATTGAAGGAAAATCTTGTTAATACCCTGGAAGCCTTGTTTTTAACTTTAGCTTGTTGAAACTTTACCAGAATGTTTATCTTGATGATATTTAGGCTAAGTTTAAATATGGTCCGGTCAAAAACTAGGACGGTCACTAGGCCAATATTGAGAACAATCTTGTTAACACTCTAGATAGAGACCACATTTTTCTCAAATGTCCTTGGGTGACCCTTTACTAAGAGTGTTGAAATCAATTTGATATTATGATCTGTTAAAAACATGGCTTCTCTAATTAAGTCTTAAATAACACATTCTCAGGTGAGCGATCGATCCAGTGCCTCATGGCCATCTTGTTTCACGTTGTTTTTGAATATAGTCTGCTATAAATGCGTAAAAATGCTTCTGCCAGCGGAAATGGTAACTGTAATTGACGAATTTTTAAAATATTGTGGGAAATCAAGCAATCAATGGAAAATGAGCAATTTCTCCATTTTAGCTCGACTTTTCGTCGGTGTCAGCATTGGTGTCACACCTTGGTTAAGGTTCTAACTTCTTGTACCAATTCCCTTTTTAGCTCACCGATGCACGAAGTGCAAGGTGAGCTATTGTGATCACATTTTGTCCAGCGACCGTCCGTCGTGCGTCATCCTTCGTCAACATTTGGGCTTGTCAACACTCTACAGGCTACATTTTGCATCCATTCTTCATGAAAGTATATCAGAACATTCATCTCCATCAAATCTTGGACATTCTAGAGGCCACATTTTCAACTTCAGCATGTTGAATCTTTTTCAAAGTATACAACTTTTAATGATCAAGAGAATCATCAATTACTTTTGCAGACACCAAAAACATTGTTTGCAACCATGCCTGTGCTAAGTTTTGGATGGCAAGGCTGAAAGTATGTCAATAGGCCATCATTGCCTTCGTTGTGTTTTGGTTACTTTTCCATCTACCTGTTTTGCAGACATTTCCCCATATTTAAATTACTTAAGTCTTGAAACTTAGTCAGAAAGTTTGTCTTGATGATATCTTGGTCAAGTTCGAATATGGGTCATGTTGGGTCAAAAAGTAGGTCACTAGGTCAAATTGAAGGAAAATCTTGTTAACACCATAGAGGCCGCAATTTTGGTGTCAGCTGTTTGAAATGTTGTCAGAATGTTTGTCTTAAAGACATCTAGGTCAAGTTCGAATATGGGTCATATTTGGTCAGAATCTAGGTCACTAGGCCAAATTGAAGGAAAATATTGTTAACTCTGTAGAAGCGGCCTTTTTGGCTACAGCAGCTTGTCATTTCGTCAGAATGTTTATCTAAATGATATCTAGGCCAAGTTTTTATATGAGTCATGCTGGGTTAAAAACTAGGTCACTGGGCCAAATTGAAGGGAAATCTTGTTAACAATCTGGATACTGCATCTTTAACTTGAGCATATTGAAACTTTATCAGAATGTTTGTCTTGATGATATGTAAGTCATGGGTCCTGTTGGGTCAAAAAGTAGGTCACTAGGTCAAATTGAAGGAAAATCCTGTTAACACTCTAGAGGCCGCATTTTTGCTTCATAAGTTTGAAATTTTGTCAGAATGTTTATCTTAAAGATATCTAGGTCAAGTTCATATTGGGTTAGAAACTAGGTCACTAGGTATTTTAGACCCAACATTCAGCGCAGCAAATGTGACTGAGGCATAACCGTCAAAATACATCAAGAGATACCCTTTTAGCCAGCTTCGTAGATAGCTAGATATTTGTTAAGAATACAATTTAATTTTTGATGCAGTCTTGAATTGTTAACACTCTATTATATCTAAGGAACGTCTGCATTGAAAACATATTCATATACGCGAAAAAATCGAAATGTTAACCCAGCTCACTACAGGATTCGAGTTTTCATGGTGATTTTTCAAGTTTTTGTCAATATGTTTTTCAAGTTGTCTGCTGCAGATTTGTTGTATGTGGGAAAGGATTAAACCAGGTTTTGAGAATCCAAAGAAGATCGATTCCCTTAGCAACACAAAGCCCATTTGTAAAAAATAACCCTGATCACAAATCCATGCATTTACGTATCATGTCATATTTCTAAATGGAGGCCATCTCATCTTCAATAGCACGATTCGATCCCCGATCGGGGCATACTTTAAACATGGTAGTAATGGCTGCCCTCCTTAGCCCTAAGGGTTGTGGGTCGAGCATTACGACTGAGTGACTGGCTGGTGTCAGGATAAATGGACCAGTAGTACTGGTAACTTACCTCTAAGGAAACGCCGTGATATAACTGAACTATTTTTGAAAGCGGCGTTAAACACCAATCAATCATTCAATCAATAGCATGAATACTGAAATTTCTGAAAACATGGTACAACCCTCTGTCTACATGTGGGCTGTTCTGCGAAAAAAAAAAAAAAAAAAACATTGTGGACTCTGCGTAAAGTATCGACCCGGATCAGCCTAAGCATGCCGCGCAGGCTAACCCGGACAGACAGTTTTCGCCTCCTGTGGATTTTCTGTTCCAGGAATCAGTAATCTATACCTCTATCCCCCTGAGATGGAATGTGTAGGCACGGATCAGTCTGGGCGGACTGTGCAGGCTGATCTGGATCGATACATTACGCAGAGGCCATACTGACGGCTCATGTAATGTATAGCATTTACTCCTTCTCACAGTGTTGTCTACCAATCTTTGTAACACTTTCCCACATACAACAACTCTACAGCAGATGACTAGGGAAAGCATCTGGATAACATGTAAAAAACCTTTACAAATTAAAGAATAATCTTTTAATAAAGTTGAACACATGGTGGCAAAAGGAGAATTTGCTCATCATGCCGTCTGCTGTTGAGGTGTCAGTAAGCATTTGTATGTGGAAAAGGGTTAATTGTCGTTTTTAAATAATGCCTATATACATCTACAGTACTTTTAAAATTAGTGAAAGAAGTGCTCATAATTAAGGAATTGTTCACATAAAATAATTCAACCCTTTTTTTATCGCAATGAGTTCTGTAATTTCATGTCCATCAGAATAAATGTATATTGACAATTAGTGTTTGCTCTTGTACGACTTAATAATTCGATTTACAACGTAAATGTTAGTTTCACTATCGAAACCATAATAACATATCGAAGTGTTGTGTATGATTGTAAGACCAAGACCAGACCAGCCTACAAATTCATAAAGTCTAATCCTGGTCTAGACTGTTCGCTACTGATTTAATAACATTACGTAAAGACGAGTCCAGCAATACGTAAGACGTAATACGTAAGAACGTGTCTGAATAAAGGGACATCCGGATGAGATTCGTTGCAAACACAAAGCTTGATAAGATTTATATGCGTTACTCACTCTCCATAAATTAGTACATTGACTTACACTGTAAATCATTAGTCGCCGGGCAGAAGCCCGCAACTTACATTTTTAATAGGTTTTCGGAAATGACATGGGAGGACAAGTTCTTATTAGATTTTTTTTTTAAATGTCTTGAACATATTGCAATTGCATTGGTTTAAAACAGGGTGAGTGTATTAGACACACTATTTAATACACTCACCCTGTTTAAAAACACTAAGTTATGACTCATCTAAAATGAATCTAGGTCACTAGCTACAGCAGCTTGACATTTAATGAGAATGTTTATCTAAATGATATTTAAGCCAAGTTCGAATATGGGTCATGTAGGGTCAAAAACTAGGTCACTAGGCCAAGTTGAATGAAAATCTTGTTAATGCTTTAAATGCCGCATTTTTTGTTTCAGCAGCTTGAAATTTGATCAGAATGTTTGTGTGAATTATATTCAGGTCAAGTTCGAATATGGGTCATATTGGGTCAGAAGGTCAATAAAGGAAAATATTGTTCAAACTCCGGAGGCCACATTTTTACTTTGAGCAAGTTGAAACTATGCCAGAATGTTGTCTTGATGTTATCTAGTCCATGTTGGAATATGGGTCATATCAGGTAAAAAAATATAGATCACTAGGCCAAATGAAGGAAAATCTTGTTAACACTGTTGAGTTTGCATTCAGAATGATTGTCTTGATGTGTTTTGCATTGCAGTACATTGTATAATTAAGGTGAGCGATCCAGGGCCATCATGGCCCTCTTGTTTGTTTATATACTCCCGTTTTTGCTATCAAACTTCTGCTAAACTGGAAGGAGAATAGACTTCCCCCTCTCCGTCCAAAGCTTGTGTCACACTTAACTTATAATTAGAGGCAATAAACCTTAATATATGTTAATATTTAAGCACATATGTTTGTTTTTATGCCCCCACGGAATCTCCGATTCGGGGGGCATATAGTTTTTGGCCTGTCTGTTGGTCTGTCTGTTGGTCTGTCTGTCTGTCTGCACAAAAAAAACTTTAACCTTGGCCATTACTTTTGAACCATAACAGGTACGGCTACCATATTTCACATGTGTATTCCTTGTGACATGACCTTTCTGTCAGTACCAACATTTTTGACCTTGCGACCTTGACCTTTGACCTAGAGGTTGCCATTCTCGAAAAAAACTTTAACCTTGGCCATTACTTTTGAACCATAACAGATACGGCTACCATATTTCACATGTGTATTCCTTGTGACATGACCTTTCTGTCAGTACCAACATGTTTGACCTTGCGACCTTGACCTTTGACCTAGATGTTGCCATACTAAAAAAAACTTTAACCTTGGCCATTTCTTTTGAACCATAACAGGTACGGCTACCATATTTCACATGTGTATTCCTTGTGACATGACCTTTCTGTCAGTACCAACATTTTTGACCTTGCGACCTTGACCTTTGACCTAGATGTTGCCATTCTCGAAAAATACTTTAACCTTGGCCATTACTTTTGAACCATAACAGATACGGCTACCATATTTCACATGTGTATTCCTTGTGACATGACCTTTCTGTCAGTACCAACATTTTTCACCTTGCGACCTTGACCTTGACCTAGATGTTGCCATTCTCGAAAAAAACTTTAACCTTGGCCATTTCTTTTGAACCATAACAGGTATGGCTACCATATTTCACATGTGTATTCCTTGTGACATGACCTTTCTGTCAGTACCTTGCGACCTTGACCTTGACCTAGATGTTGCCATTCTCGAAAAAAACTTTAACCTTGGCCATTACTTTTGAACCATAACAGGTATAGCTACCATATTTCACATGTCAGTACCAACATTTTTGACCTTGCGACCTTGACCTTTTACCTAGATGTTGCCATTCTCGAAAAAAACTTTAACCTTGGCCATTACTTTTGAACCATAACAGAT
Organism: Serripes groenlandicus; assembly: GCA_031761405.1. Classification (NCBI taxonomy): domain Eukaryota; kingdom Metazoa; phylum Mollusca; class Bivalvia; order Cardiida; family Cardiidae; genus Serripes; species Serripes groenlandicus. The sequence goes on along the minus strand of JASEVX010000002.1, from coordinate 44,513,654 downwards.
ACGGCTACCATATTTCACATGTGTATTCCTTGTGACATGACCTTTCTGTCAGTACCAACATTTTTGACCTTGCGACCTTTACCTTTGACCTAGATGTTGCCATTCTCAATTTTTTTTTTAACCTTCCCCACTACTTTTGAACAATAACAGGTAATGCTACCATATTTCACATGTGTATACCTTGCGACCTTGACCTTTGACCTAGATGTTGCCATTGGGGGGCATCAGTGTTTCACAAACACATCTTGTTTATCTAATGGATCTAGTTAGAGGATTTAAAACAGTTTATTGGTAAAAAAACACTTTAGAAACTTCGCTTGTATGACACATTATAGTTGCAGTGAATGTTAAAGCAAACCGTAAACCAAATGGTTTCAGGACTTAACTTGTCATTTCACGACTCAACTTCACATGCTGAATATCACATAGATCGCAGCATATAAAACGTCTAATCCCTACGTCAAAATTGACCCTTTCTTCTCTTGATGACTATTTATTATAGGCTATGGTAGCCAGGTGAGCTATATAGGCACATCTTGGCCTTCTTGTTAAAAATATTTGGCTTGATTTTCTTGTTCGAAATATTTACATCCTGTCTGTTTGCACACGTTATATAAATGTACCGAACTGCATCTGCTTCCTTTAAGTCATGCCGCAAAATCATGCGCGGCGTCTTTGATGCTTTGCATCAAAATTCGTCTCGTTATCAGTTAGAACACTATTGAAATGTTCAGTGTATTTGAGCTCACCCGAGAACAAAGTACTGATAATGAACCATTGAGAGCCCCCTGTGTTTGTCGCCCGCATTGCAACGTGTAATAATGGAGAACCACCGTGAGCCCCATGTGTTCGTCGCTCGTATTGCAACGTGAACTAATGATGAACCACTATGAGGCCCATGTGTGTGTCGCCCGCATTGCAACGTGTATTTATGATGAACCACTGTGAGCCCCATGTGTTCGTCGCCCGCATTGTAACGTGTATTAATGATGAACCACTGTGAGCCCTATGTGTTTGTCGCTCGCATTGTTACGTGTATTAATGATGAACCATTGTGAGCCCCATGTGTTCGTCGCCCGCATTGCAACTTGTATTAATGATGAACCATTGTGAGCCCCATGTCTTTGTCGCCCGCATTGCAACGTGAACTAATGATGAACCACTGTGAGCCCTATGTGTTTGCCGCCCGCATTGCAACGTGTATTAATGATGAACTACTGTGAGCTCCATGGGATCGT
>JASEVX010000002.1:44322432-44512216 GCA_031761405.1 Serripes groenlandicus | reverse complement strand
CCCATGTGTTTGTCGATCGCATTGCAACGTGTATATTGATGAACCACTGTGAGCCCTATTGGTTTGTCGCTCGCATTGCAACGTGTATTAATGATGAACCATTGTGAGCCCCATGTGGTTTGTCGCTCGCATTGAGCAACGTGTATTAATGATGAACCATTGTGAGCCCCCATGGTGTTCGTCACCCATTGCAACGTGTATAATGGATGAACCACTGTGAGCCCCATGTGTTTAGTCGGCTCGGCATTGCAACTTGTATTAATGATGAACGATTTGTGAGCCCCATGTGTTCGTCGCCCGCATTGCAACTTGTATTAATGATGAACCATTGTGAGCCCCATGTGTTCGTCGCCGCATTGCCACATGTATTACATGATCGCACCACTGCGAGCCCTATGTGTTCGTCGCCCGCATTGCAACGTGTATTAATGATGAACCACTGTGAGCTCCATGTGTTCGTCGCCCGCATTGCCACGTGTATTAATCATGCACCACTGTGAGCCCCATGTGTTTGTCGCCGACGCATTGCAACGTGTATTACTGATGAACCAGTGTGAGCCCATGTGTTCGTCGCCCGCATTGCAACGTGTATTAATGAAGAACTACTTGAGCTCCATGTGTTCGTCGCCCGCATTGTAACGTGTTCTAATGTTGAAACATTGTGAGCCCATGTGTTTGTCGCCACATTGTTGCTCGTATTGCAACGTGTACAAATAATGAACATTGTGAGTCTCCTTGTGTGTGTCGCCCGCAATGCAACGTGAATATGATGAACCATTGTGAACAATCTTAGCATCTATTTCGGAAATTAGGCGCCTTTACTGTTTACTTCTTTTTTTTTTAAATATTTGTTTTTAGCTCCACTGGCTGAAAGCCAGTCGAGCTTATGTCATGGCGTATTGTCCGGCCGTGCGTGCGTGCGTGCGTGCGTTAACTTTTTCTTTAAACAACTTCTTCTCCCTAACCACTTGGCCAATTTGGTTGAAACTTTATAGGAAGCATCCTCTCAATGTCCTCTCTTAAATTCCTTCATTTTTTTTTATCCATCCATAATTCTGGTTTCCATGGCAACCAAAAGAAAACAATTGTGAAAACTTATAAAATCTTCTCTCCGAAAGTGTCAGGCCGATTTCAAATAATTTTGTAGAAATGTTCCTTGGGTGATCCTTTATTAGATTCCTTCAAGCAATGTTGATTGGTTGAAAAACATGGCCGCCAGGGGGCGAGGCCTATTTTGCCTTATATAGCTATAGTGAAAACTTAATAAATCTTCTTCTCCGAAACTTTTCAAGCCGATTTTCAAATAATTTGGAGAAATGTTCATTGGGTGACCCTCTATCAGATTCCTTCAAGCCATGTTGATTGGTCGAAAACATGGCGCCAGAGGGGCGGGGCCTATTTTGCCTTAGATGACATAGTGAAAACTTAAAAAAATCTTATTCTCCGAAAGTGTTCAGCAGATTTTCAAATAATTTTGTAGAAACTGTTCCTTAGGTGACCCTCTATCAGATTCCTTCAAGCCATGTTGATTGGTAAAAAACATGGCCGCAGAGGGCGGGGTCAATTTGCCTTATATGGCTTAAAGAGAAACTTAAAAAATCTTCTCCTCCGAAAGTGTCTGGCTGATATTCAAATAATTTTGTAGAAATGTTCCTAGGCTGACCCTCTATCAGATTCCTTCAAGCCATGTTGATTGGTTGAAAAATATGGCCGCCAGGGCGGAGGGCTATTTTGCCTTATATGGCTGTAGTGAAAACTTAAAAATATCCTCTCCTCCGAAAGTGTCAGGCCGATTTTCAAATAATTTGCAGAAACATTCCTTGGGTGACACTCTACAAGATTCCTTTGAGCCATGGTGGTTGGTTAAAACATGGCCACGCGGGGGGCAGGGCTGTTTGGAGATTTGATTTTTGCATTATGGCCGTGGAGCGATACTGGCCCCTCTTGTGCCTCTTTGTGTCCTCCGCTTTACGAAGTAAAAACGTCGGGGACATTAAATCTCATTCGTCAGTCCGTCAGTCCGTCCGTCAGTCCCTCCGTCACGCTGTCACAAAAACTTTAACCTTGGTCATAACTTCTGAACCGTAATAGGTACTGCTTTCATATTTCACATGTGTATTCCTTGTGACAACCCCTTTCCATCAATACCAATTTTGACCTTGTGACCTTGACCCTGACCAATAAGAGCCCCAAAGCGGGGGACCATAATTCTCTGAATTTGCTTGTTATTTATTTATTATACTTAAGATGCAATTGTTAAAGAGACTAATCCGAAAGTTTTGATCTAAGCATGTACTTTGAAAAAGTATTTCTAATAATTGTTAAAGTGATTTCAACATATGGTATTTTATTTATTTGTTATTTCGGGTTTTTCGAACCGATTTCACCTTTCAATTAATGATCAACTGTCTCTGTCTCTATATGTGTGTTTGTCTCTCTCTTCCTTCGTCTCCCTCTGTCTCTCTCTGACTATCTGACTCTCTGGCTCCCCATGTCACTCACCTTTCAATTAATGATCAACTGCCTGTCTCTGCTGTGTGTGTGTTATGTGTGTGTGTGTGTCTCTCTATGACTCCCCTCTCTCTGTATCTCTATGTGTATGTGTCTCTAATTCTCCTGGCTGTCTCTGTCTGCTCTGTGTCTCTCTCTCTCTTTGACTCTCGGGCTCTCTCTGTCCTCTGTGAGTGTGTGTGTGTGTGTGTGTGTGTGTGTGTGTGTCTCTCTCTCATGTCTCTCTCTCTCCCCCCCCCTCTCTTACTCACTGTCCTCTCTCTGTCTCTGTCTCTCTCTCTGTCTCTGTCTCTCTCTCTCTCTCTCTCTCTCTCTACTCTCTCGCTCTCTCTCTCTCTCTCTCTCTCTCTCTCTCACTCTCTCTCTCTCTCTCTCTCTCTCTCCTCTCTCTCTACTATCTGTCTATCTGTACTATATATATATATATTATATATCTGTCTCTATGTCTCAGTATCTGTGTCCCTCTCTGTGTCTCTCTGTCTGTATCTCTATCTATGTCCCTAATATCTCTCTCTCTCTCTATCTATTATATATATATATCCCTCTCTCTCTATCTCTCTCTATCTCTCTCTCTCTTCTCTATCCTCATCTCTCTCTCTCTCTCTCCCTCCTCTATCTCTCTCACTCTCTCTACTCTCTCTCTTCTCTCTCTCTCTCTCTCTCTCTCTCTCTCGCTCTCCTCTCTCGCTCTCTCTCTCTCTCTCTCTCTACTCTCTCTCTCTCTCTCTCTCTCTCTCTCTCTCTCTCTCTCTAACTCTCACTCTCTCTCTCTCGCCTTTCTCTCTCTCTATCTCAATCCATCGTGACAATAAAAACATACCCTCAAATAACATGTGAATTACTTTGATTATATGAACATTTAGTTACATGAATAAATGTATGTTAACCTATCGAGATGTAATTTACTTTCTGTTTCTTTCAGTAACTCCTGTCTGTCATGGAGGTATCAGGGAGGAGACAGTTAGGGGAGCGATGACTTGAGTACTGGTATTCTCTGTGACCCATGTAAAGGTGAAGATGAAGAGGAAAAACGCAGTATTCTATTGTACAGTTTGCATCGAGTTCCTATGTGACTCTTGTACTAAAGCACACAGAAGAGCAAAGCAGATCGAAAACATCATCAATTGTTAGATCGAGACAGCATAGCCAAAGGAGAAGTTAACATCGTCGGAGAGCATGTGTACAACAATAACGGGAAACTACTTGAAATATTATTGTCAAATCCATGATGATTGCTGCTGTTCCGTTTGTGCACCCTTGAACACAAACAGTGTAAGTAGAGTACATCGACGATATTGCGATGGAATTCGAAAAAAACAAAGAGTATAAATCCCTGTTGAGCGGCAATAGCAAATCTTACTGAACTACTGAAAAATACGAAGAAAATTTCACTGAAGAAAAAGGATGACGTGGGGAAATTCCACATGAAGTTTAATTTCTGAGGTTAAAGAAAATTAGGTCTGAGATAAACCAGATTTTAGATTCCCTCGAACAAAATACCTTGTTAGAAGCCCAGACCGTGAGGAACAAGGATACCAAATCAGCTGAATCAGCGTCTACAACGTTGTGTATGTGATAATGGCTGACCTTGAGGAGATGTCCAGCAATATGGACACACAGGAAGAAATACAAACAAAAACGACAATTTGGTGGTCTCTGCTAAAAAGTACCAAATGAAATAAAAACAATATGACACTATTAGTGCGGAATTGACGAATCAATGTGAAAATACCACGATTAGCCATTAGGCCGAATGATATTATTATTCAGTCTATCAATGCTGTAAACAGTCTTGGAAAACTGGAAAATAAACGACAGAAGTAGGTTAAAACAAAGACACAGAGAAAGAAAGGGAAGGGAGCCTGAGACAGGACCACCTGTATCAAGTAATATCCTTATTATTAGACCATGTGGGTGAAGTCAATATCAAACAATCAAACAAGATACTATGAACTGTTGGATAACAGGAGGAGTACTGTTAGACAAGACAAATGCTGGCCTTGGGTTGAGTGTAATAACTCCAGTGTAAAACTCGTTGACGTTAACAATACAAGGTGATATCCTGTATACAACTACATAAACAGCCATGGGATATAACACGTGTAGAACAGGATCAGATCGTCGTCACATCTAGCAATACACTCGTATGTCATAAAGGTTAGCGAGAAGTTGTCGGTAGTAAGGAAGGTGGACATTGATGGGTGGTGTCGCGGTATTGTTTATACAAACAACACGTTGGTTGTCTGTTGTGAGCGTCCTGGTTGCGTAAAAAATCCTTGATTTAAATGGACACATATTAAAAACAATAACCACAGATAAAAGGGGAAAGTCCTGTTTAACAGGCCGTATAACATTGCGATAAGTAATGACAAAAGAACACTATACGTATCGGATGATGTCAACCACACTGTAACATGTATGGATATTGTCCGGTGCTGTACAACATGTATATAAACGTGACAAACTGAAGTATCCAGAGGGTCTGGCAGTAGATAGAGAAGAAATATCTATATAGCTGGGTCGGGGTCAAACAATATACATATATATCCCCGCAATGTACGACCATACAAGTAATACAAGATGGAACACCGGGGATGAACAGGCCACAAACAATTATTTATTGGTGAAAGAGATAATATACTTTACGTCAGTAAGTCTGCTGTTCGAACAATATCCGTATATCAGATAAAGTGATATAGTCAAAAGAGACAATAACATATCATAGGATCCGACTCTTAGTGAACTACGAATCGGGAAAAAACTATAAAGAATGTTCGGCAAATGTAGATCCAGATCGACCTGTGCATCCTGCAAACAATTCAGGATCCGTTCATCAGAGAGATTGATAGTGGTGATTTATACAACATAAAAAATAGAATATCACAGAACCAGACTCTTAGTGAACCTCGCTTCAGGAACGTAGACTATAAGGAATTAGTGACAAGTGTAGATCCATATCATCCTGTTCATCCTGCAATCAATTCAGATTCAATAGATACATGTGATATGTATACACCATAGCACATAACCGGATTCTTAATGAACTGCTCCTCAAACAAACATCCTAAGAATTGTGCGGCAAGTGTAGACCCTGATCATCCTGTTCAAACATTTCAGAGCCAGTTAATCAGATAGAGTGATTAATACAACATATCATAGAACCCGACTTGCAGTGAGCTAAGCTAGAAACCTTCTGCAAATAATGTGCCAAGAGTACAAAGTTAGATTGAACTGCCAGGATGCATTGGTCGACCTTAACCCTTTTACAGAGAACAAATATTACTAAACGTACTAAATTATGATTATTTTGAGGCATGCTTTTGCTATATCAGTCTTCGGCTATTTAAGACAAGTTTTGTCCTAAATAAACGATACAATTGTGGAAAATATAGATAAGGTACACATGCAACGGTAATTCATTTAAATATTGTCATTGAACATTCAACTGTCGTATACTTAATACAATACCTAACACTGTCAGTTTACATAGAATTGTATAATAAACTGACCTTGTAATGTATATACTGTATCTTGCGACAGTTTAATTTACACGGACAATACATATATGTTTGTTTTATATGTTATGTGTTTGACCAAGATGCTCTATTAATCAATTAAAAGTGCTAATGCAACTGTGCATTGTCTTATAAGAAGATATGCGTTATGGTTACACGTTTATTGTGTGCCTAACAATGTAATAAACAAGAGGGCCATGATGGCCCTGGATCGCTCACCTACTACAATAAGCCAAATGTCAAGCATAACTTCACTTGCTACAAGGCAACATAACCCAACCAATATTGTCCGTCTTTTGTCAACTTTATATGACATAAGGAAACTGATAGGTCTGTTTCAGATAAGAATATTTCAAAAGTTTCGCTTCGCAAGAAACGAGCTGTGCTCGTTATTAGAACGACTTGTTAAAGAAGAAACTTCTTAAAACTTCCTACAGGTTATCAAGCTGTAATTCACAGACATATTGTTGTATTTCGAAAATGTAACTTAATCTTAACGGTAACGACATGTTATAGTGACTTCTAGGGGAAAATAACATATTTGTAACAACGTATAAGATAACCAATATTTCAGTGTAAATAAAAAAATGAATTTCTCAATTATAACACAGTGATCCATTATGTCAGGTAGCAAACATCACTGAAAAAAAAACATCAGCCTAAAAAAACATAAAAAGAGGGTCATGTTTTATAACAGAAAGAATTTACACTTAAAAGTACCTTTGATACACACCCTATCCCTAGTTTCACTTAGTTTGCAATGTCGAGTTTAAAACAAATCTCCAAATCTAGAAATTTCACTACGTCCCGGCTTCGATTCCCAATCGCAACGCTGTGATCATGGTGGAGTGCCCTTGGGTAAAGCATATTACCTAGCCTAGTCCTGGTTTGTTTTTCCCAGGGGTCATGAATAAGTGAACTGTCGCCGTGATATAACTAAAATAATCATAAAGACGGCGTAAATCCCAACAACACAAAATAATTCAAGAACCACGGGTGATATATCGATGTGTTATAACGAAGAACAAGATTTTCTATATCGCACGAAACGTCAACGTAAATAAAACGTCCTGTTACAAAGATATGTGAGCCATTCCACGAGAAAATCAACGTTGTGGACTCTGCGTAAAGTATCGACCCGGATCAGCCTAAGCATGTGGCAAAGGCTAACCCGGACATACACTTTTCGCCTCCTGTGGATTTTCTGTTTCAGGAATCATAAGTTTATACCTTCATCTACCTGAGACGGAATATATCGGCCTGGATTAATATGCGCGGACTACGCAGGCTGATCTGGTTTGATACATTACGCAGATTCCATAATGTTTGTTTACTCGTTGAACGGCTCATTTTATATTTTCTCTTTCTATAGAACACCAACCGAAGAAAAAAACCTTAGAAACGCCACAACTCATTGACCTGTTGACCATTACCTAAAGACTTATGTTCTAATAGACACGCCGAGCCCCGGTAGCTCGGTCTGTAGAGACGCGGGCTCTCACTCCAGGGGTTGTTAGTTCGAACCCCATCTCGGCTAACATTCTTTCCGACATTTGACAAAAGTCACTGTGACAAGCGTCATTCGTCTTTCACCACTATATGTAAAAGCAGCCAGTTGCTTGGAAAGTATGTTGTGTGGAGTATTGGTGTGAGAAAACCAGGAAGCATATTAGAAGGTGAACTAGCAGCCGTGATATGACTGTAATATTGTTGAATTCACAAACAATTACACAATCGAAGCACTGAAAGTGCTGACTGCAAGGAGCTTACTGTAAATAACATTTGGACATGGATTTACCGATCCCGAAAGTATAACAAGATTATTTTACAACAACACTTTGTTATGCCAATATATCGAATGATACGAGTCTAACGCAAAATGTTGTGCACACCGATATACTAAAATTTGACACAAACTACGTCCCTTAAGTATTCGCATCTGCTATCTCGGTAGTGTCTGTTTAGCAGGCATACTGGTTTATAATGGATTATTTTGTATGCAATATATGTCATATCAAAATCAAACGAAGGTCTCTACCTAACAATGAGAAATATATCGAAAGTCCAATTCTAATATCAAAGCAGAAATAAAGTCCTGTGTAATCTGCAATTTGTATGGTGTGATATACGTCAAATATTGTTAAAAGCAACGTAAAGACATCGTTCAAACTAATCATTTTCTAATAGCTTTTCACAAAGCATAGTTTACATATTAAACGTAATGCTTTGAATTTACATTATGAATAATGTTGGTTGCAGAGGTGTCAAAGGACGTTTGCAGTCTCAAATCTAGAAATCGATGCGTGTCTTCGGAATTCGCCTATCATAACAATTGCTTGAACGATTAGGGAAAATGCAGAAAATCCTCATCATCTTCATATCAGCTTTTCTCGAAAGTGTTCAATGATGCCAAGCTATTTTCCAGAACAACATGTAAGAGAGCGATGTTAACCCTTTCTCACAAGTGTTCAATGATGCCGATCTATCTTCTAGAACAACATGTGAGAGAGCGATGTTAAGCCTTTCCCATAAGTGTTCAATGACACCAAGCTATCTTCTAGAACAACATGTGAGAGAGCGATGTTAACCCTTTCTCACAAGTGTTCAATGATGCCGATCTATCTTCTAGAACAACATGTGAGAGAGCGATGTTAACCCTTTCCCACAAGTGTTCAATGATGCCATGCTATCTTTAAGAACAACATGTGAGAGAGCGATGTTAACCCTTTCTCACATATATATGCTTTATGACGCGTCTGCAGCATATGACGATATAAAACAATGTGACAAAATGAGAAATTGCTCAAAACGAATACATAATGTATTCAAATATATTGAATAATTAACTTTCATTTAAGGTATTTTCAACATTGGTGCACATATCTTATATAATTCGTCTGCTTCAAAATTGTTGTATGCGGGAAAGGGTTTAAGCGTACCACGGAGATGTAAACAGAGATGTTAATATCGATAGAAATTAGATTTGAATTTTCGTGTTCTGAACTAAAGCAATATTCTTTATTGCATTTCAACAAGTTAGATTTTAGAAATTGAGTTTTATGAGCTTCTCCGAGAATGGTCGGAAATAATCCTTCCCTAATCGATTCAGTTTGTTTTATTTGGGTATTACGCCGTTTCCAACAGTGTTATATCACGGCGAGAGTTCACGTATTCATGATCCCTTGGTAAACAAACAAGATCTAGGCTAAGAAATGTGCCTTTCCCACGCTCCACTATGACCGTCGTGCCGCGACTGGAGATCGAACCCTGGACGCCCGGTTTCCACTCGCCGACGCTAACCACACAACCACGGCGGATTCATCTTATCGGTTCAGAGAGAAAGCCTGACCCCTTTACCTGGTCGTCCAGGCAGATTAGAAACAAAAGTTTCAATACATATTTGGCTTAACTGAGGCCATTTTTAAAGTCTTAGCTATGACCCGATCGAGGATCAAAACCATGGTCTCCCGAACGCTCAAACCACTACGGTGTGACGAAAAAGACAGCATTAGCGATTTCTCCTTTTGCCTCAATGTTTTAAGCTCACTTCTCCTACACCATTTAACCAAATTCAAAATAATTTTACAGAAATGTTCCTTGGGTGGATCTGTTTCAAACTTGTTCAAAGAATTCTATTCTCTGCAGAACTTTGGCTGCCACGGCAACAAAAAAGGGGAAATTAATAAAAACTTAAAAAATCTTCTTGTCTGAAAGTAGAAGGTCCATGCCTTTGATATTTGGTATGTAGAATTATCTGGTGAACCTCTACCAAGATTGTTCAAATTATAGCCCTGGGGTCAAAAATGACCCCTCCCCAGGGGTCACTTGTTTAACATAGACTCATATATGGGAAAAACTTTAAAAATCTTCTTGTCTAAAAGTAGAAGGCCCATGCCTTTGATATTTGGTATGTATCATCATCTAGTGAACCTCTAACAAGATTGTTCAATTTATAGTCCTGGGATCAAAAATGACCACTCCCCGGGGATCACTTGTTTTACATAGACTCATATAGTGGAACAACTGTAAAAATATTCTTGTCTTAAAGTAGAGGGCCCAGGCCTTTGGTATTGGGTATATAGCATCATCTAGTGGACCTTTACCTAGATTGTTCAAATTATAGCCCTGGGGTCAAAATGACCCCTCCCCATGGGTCTATTGTTTAACATTAACTCATATAGAGAAACAATTAAAAAATCTTCTTGTCTAAAAGTAGAGGGCCCAGGCCTTTGATATTTAGTATGTAGCATCATCTAGTAGTCCTCTACCAAGATTGTTCAAATTATAGCCCTGGAATCAAAAATGACCCCTCCCCGGGGGTCACTTGTTTTTCATAGACTCATATAGGGAAAAAACTTTAAAAATCTTCTTGTCTGAGAGTAGAGGGCCCAGGCCTTTGATATTTGGTATGTAGCATCATCTAGTGGACTTCTACCAAGATTGTTCAATTTATAGCCCTGGGGTAAAAAATGATCCCATCCCGGGGGTCACTTGTTTTACATAGACTCATATGGGGGAACAACTTAAAAAATCTTCTTGTCTAAAAGTAGAGGGCCTTTGATATTGGGTATGTAGCATCATCCAGCAGATCTCTACCAAGAGTGTTCAAATTATAGCCCTGGTGTCAAAATGACCCCTCCCCTGGGGTCTATTGTTTTACATACTCATATAGAGAAAAAACTTAAAAAATCTTCTTGTCTAAAAGTTGAGGCCCCAGGCCTTTGATATTTGTTTGACATAGATAGGGGAAAAACATTAAAAATCTTCTTGTCTCAAAGTAGAAGGCCCAGGCCTTTGATATTTAGTATGTAGCATTATCTAGTGGACCTCTACCAAGATTGTTCAAATTATAGCCCTGGGGTCAAAAATGACCCTCCCCTGGGGTCACTTGTTTTTCATAGACTCATATAGGGGAAAGAACACGAATACTTTTTAAGTTTGATTAAATCAGGTGAGCGATATAGGACCATCATGGTCCTCTTGTTACAAATTGTTGTATTAAGTAGAAAACATTCATGAAAATGCAACCTCGTGGCGACACATTTCATTGCCACTGGATGGCTAGTGATTTGAGAAATGAAACCAGGTTTTGCCCTTATTTTTAATAAGTGTATGGCTTCCAATCATTCGACCGATCCAAACAGAACTTGTTGTTTAGAATCAATTACTTTCATGCGTGTCTTCCAAATGTGATAAAAGCAGAATAAGCATTGCTAATTTGCCTCCTAACTATTGAAAACTATGCAGTTGCTGCCGTTTTAGAAATATATAAGAATGTTGAGATGACGAATAATGAAGATCTGGACGAGACATTGTATCCCAATAAATGAACTACTGGGGTGTATAGAGATTGTCCTAACACTACGAACACTCGGTCATGTGATAGCCGAATCAACCAACCACATAACAGCGTTTGACTAGCACTCGCCGAATACTCGGTGTTATAAATCACATATACATACGGAATATTATGTTGCAGTAGCAATACATCGGTTTGTATTGTACTACGAGGAGCATGGTAAAACTAACATCTCGCGGGATGTCAATATTCAAATTTCCTAACGCTCCAAATTTCGCATTTTGAATAACAATAAGATTCTTAAAGTTAATTATTTTCCCCCTTTCTGATGACGTAGCAACCAGTTATCCATGCAATTAAATTATTTGAACAACTTTAAAAGAGGACCTCCTAAGGACCATTCCTGTAACATAATTTAGATGTTGGTTCATTGCTTTATGAGCATTCCTGTGTATTCAAAATTGGTCAGTCGGTTTAGGAGGAGAAGTTGTTTGTAAGAAAACGTGAATGGATAGATAGTTGACGACGACAATGACGTCGCCGGACGGTAAGTGATCACAATAGATCACCCGCACTTCGAGCTCAGGTGTATGGAAGCCCAGGAGGGACTTCTTACTTCAATACTTCTAACTTCCATACTTCTAACTTCATTACTTCTAACTTCCAAACTTCTAACTTCATTTCTTCTTACTTCATCACTTCTAACTTCATTACTTCTAACTACATTCACTTCTTACTTCTAACTTCATTACTTCTAACTTCCAACTTCATCACTTCTATCTTCTAACTTCATTACTTCTAAGAATATTCACTTCTAACTTCTAACTTCATTACTTCCAACTTCCTTACTTCTAACTTCATTACTTCTAACTTCATCACTTCTAACTTCATTACTTCTAACTACATTCACTTCTAACTTCACTACTTCTAACTTCCAACTTCCTTACTTCTAACTAGTAATGAAGTTAGAAGTGAATGTAGTTAGAAGTAATGAAGTTAGAAGTGATGAAGTTAGAAGTTTCGAAGTTAGAAGTAATGAAGTTAGAAGTATGGAAGTTAAAAATATTGAGGTTAGAAGTCAGGAAGGTGGAAGTTAGAAGTAATGAAGTTAGAAGTGAATGTAGTTAGAAGTAATGAAGTTAGAAGTGATGAAGTTAGAAGTGATGAAGTTAGAAGTAATGAAGTTAGAAGTTAAAAGTGAATGTAGTTAGAAGTAATGAAGTTAGAAGTTAAAAGTGAATGTAGTTAGAAGTAATGAAGTTAAAAGTAATGAAGTTAGAAGTAAGGAAGTTGGAAGTTAGAAGTAATGAAGTTAAAAGTTAGAAGTAATGAAGTTAGAAGATAGAAGTTAGAAGTAATGAAGTTAGAAGTGAATGTAGTTAGAAGTAATGAAGTTAGAATGGATGAAGTTAGAAGTATTGAAGTAAGAAGTCCCTCTTATAATTATACATCCTATTATATATAGATAGGATAAACATTGTTCTTTCTAATCTATAAATAGCGTGCCAGGCCCGTATGGTCAAATACAGTTTTAATCCGCCGTGTTGTATTTGTGTGTGGTGTATTTGCGCAGTAAAATATACAGCTAAATAATAAATATAAATAAGGCTAGAATTTAAAAAATAAAATGAAGTAAGAGGTGCTAGAAATCCTAGAACGAATTCTGTTTGAGTAACTGTCAAAACCTGACTGATTGGCGCTTATGAAAACGAACTTTTATTTAGCTTCTGTTGAAGCAATTCATTGATAATGTACAGATATGTCAAGGCATTGGTCAGTTTATTGATTTAGGTAGCTATTAAATGATAGTAAATCGTTACAAGGCATTTTCTTTGCGCTGTGTGTGGCATGATTAATTCGTCGTGTTCAAGTTATTAGTGTAGATACAGATGAGCATGTATGTCCACCATATAATCTTGAATAGTCTTCACTGTCAGTTTACATGTAATTTATTCATAGATGTAACATTAGAAAATAATACTAAATGTATTGAAACATGGTTAAATTTTGTGTTAGCTTCAATTTACTATACAATCTTAATTATGGTATTTTAAAGGTTATTTGAAGAGAGTCTTCACTGTCCGTTTACATGTAATTTAGTCCTAGATGCATAATCATAAAATAACCATTAGTGTAGTCCCATTATAGGTTCAGACCAATTTATCTTGATATGATCCAATAAGACCCAAAAACCGCTAGATACGGCTCATATTATGACTATCGTGTACGATTGATTGTTTTGAGTTTACCGCCGTTTTCAACAGTTTAGTAGTCAAAACACTGCAACTATTTCATGAACCACATGTGTATCCTGGTCTCCTTAATCATTTCCCTCATAAATACGCTTTTTGACGCCTCTGCAAAAGACGGCTTTTTGAAAACATGTCGACAAAAATAGAAATTGCTCAAAACGAGCAATTTCTCATTTTGTCAGCATGTTTTCAACTCTATTCAATTATTGTACTTTCATTTTAAAGCGACTGAACTCCAGATACCCAAAGTGTCGAATACAAATAAATGTTCCAATTTTAAGAAAATAAGTGTTATTTTTGTATTTGCGGCATTAAAATATGATAACTGACATATTACATACACCTATAATCGGTGAGATTTTCTTGTTTTCGATACTTTTTCCATCGCAAATTCTACCCTGTCAGTAACGGGGTAAGTTTATAAATAGCTTTCGATGCTTTTAATCTCATTCATCACGTGACTTGAAAAGTCGTCACGTGAATAGAAGAGTCGTCACATGACCGATAGGACGCATGCGCATTAAATGAAACATTTTTATACCATGAAGGTTTTATGCAAAATCACGAGAAGCTCATGCAATCACAAACACATCTCTATGACTACTGTCGTTCGACTCCGCCAAACGTGTAAATTGTGTATAACTGTACACGCCTGTCAGAGTGAACCGTTATATAGTTATATCACGTGATCGTTGCAATGTGCCCGTCTGAAGGATTCCGTGGTATTTTTAAATAGGAAACCCCTTCATCGGGACAATTGAAAACGACTCAAGTTCACTCTATTCTAACCCTGGTTTTACTTGGATAACATAAAGAATAACATTTAGGGCGAATTCGAGGTGTTTTTTTTTTTTTTTTTTTTCCGTGCAATCTGGATTTCAGTCGCTTTAAGGGAACTTCCAATTTTGTTCGGGCATGTATAAAAAGTCATCTGCTACAGATTTGTTGTATGTGGGAAAGGGTTAAATAAGTAAGTACTCAACACAACGTGATTCCAATGTTAATCCCAACCTTCTCACATTGACTCTTTTAAACGATTAATTTAAAAACCTTGGAGGGTGAAGTAATCGGGGGGCGTGGCTCATTTCGATGGCACGAATAAGGTTCCGTTTAAGAAGGCGTAGTTCCACTAAGGTCAAACTTGTAAGGTGCGGCGTTTAATTAATCAAACCTACTCCTTGGCTTAATTAGAGTGGCGTCATGGTGATCGCGTGCTAATGTATTTGTTCTCCCTTATTGATAAGAGAGACAAACTGATATATTTTCCCATTCCGTATATATGCAAGGATGAACATTTCCTTTAAATGTACACTAGCAGACTAAAATATCAGTGCATTCACACATGACATGAATCTTGTTATCAGTCATAAACTCGAATATAATCGTTACTTTAAACCAGGATTTTCGTCTGAGGCTAACTTCTCATTGGTTGATATTAGCAAATTTAGGAGAGGTTTGGTTGCTTATTGTCTTATGATTGAAAACGGGCGCTAGGTACTGAAAGAAATTCAGGGTATTGTTTGTTGTTTAATGTTGATATTGAACGTTAATACCATTTCATTCTTATATGCCAACTTTATGATGAACTAGCCCGTGATCTCTGTGTGACGAACCAGTACTAGGGTAGGAAAAACGCCTTGTGCAAGGTAACGGCACTCCATCATGACCGCAGCGAGCAGGGATCGAACTTTGGACGGACGGTCTCCCACGCTTACAACTTGGGATTCCAAACTGTTAAGCTTGTTCGTGTGGTATGTTACGTCCGAACACCGATGCATCAGTCGTAATGCAATCTTCCCAAACCTGAGCGCATCATTTTTAGGGTGAAAATCTGCGTATAAGCAGAAACTTAATCAAACATTAAGATCATCATGTACATTCGTTAAGCCTAGTTAATATTTGCCAAAGTCACGTTGTTGTTTGTTTGGGGTTTGGTGGGTTTTTTTTTTTTTTTTGGGGGGGGGGGGGGGGGGGGGGGGGGGGGGGGGGCTTAATGCAAGTATTTCACCAGGATATACCTTAAAGTAAGTATCACACCTTGAAAACACTAAACGCAAATATTTCACAAGGAAAACTAACCTTAAAGTATTACACCGGGAAGACTAACTTTTACACATAAATATTATACTAAGAAAACCAAACGTCAGTATTCCATCACTTAAACGAAATAAGTGTTACACCAGTAAGACCAATCTTAACGCAAGTACACCTTTACATAAGTTTAACAACAGAAAAAACAACCTTAGTAAGTTGTACACCAGGAAAACCACTTAGAGTAAGTATTTCATCACGAAAAGCAACCTTTACCTTAATATTACAACAGGTAAACCAACCTTAAGTAAGTAGTACACCAGTAAGACCAATATTAAGGCAGGAAGAACACCGCTTTACATAAGTATTACAACAAGAAAACCAACCATAAGTAAGTAGTACACCAGTAAGACCAGTATTAAGGCAGGTAAAACCCCGCTTTACATAAGTATTACACTAGAAAAACCAACCTTTACTTAGTATTATACCAGGAAATCCAACCTTTACTTAGTATTACACCAGGAAAATAAACCTTTATTTAGTATTATACCAGGAAAATCGCTTTACATAAGTATTACACAAGGAAAACGAACCTTTACTTTGTTTTATACCAGGAAAACCTCTTTACATAAGTTTAACAATAGAAAAACCAACCTTAGTAAATAGTACACCAGGAAAACCGCATAGAGTAAGTATTTCATCACGAAAACTAATCTTTACCTTAATATTACAACAGGTAAACCAACCTTAAGTAAGTAGTACACCAGTAAGACCAATATTAACGCAAGTAGAACACCGCTTTACATCAGTATTACACTAGGAAATCCAACCTTTACTTAGTATTATAACCAGGAAATCCAGCCTTTACATAAGTATTATAACCAGGAAAACCAACCTTTACATAAGTATTATAACCAGAAAAACCAACCTTAAGTAAGTAGTACACCAGTAAGACCAATATTAACGCAAGTAGAACACCGCTTTACATCAGTATTACACTAGGAAATCCAACCTTTATTTAGTAATTATACCAGGAAAACCAACGTTTACTTAGTATTATAACGCAACCTTTATTTAGTATTATACCAGGAAACGCAACCTTTACTTAGTATTATACCAGGAAACACAACCTTTACTTAGTATTATACCAGGAAATGCAACATTTACTTAGTATTATACCAGGAAAACCAACTTTTACATAGTACTATACCAGGAAACGCAACCTTTACTTAGTATTATACCAGGAAAAGCAACCTTTACTTAGTATTATACCAGGAAACGCAATCTTTACTTAGTATTATACCAGGAAACGACACCTTTACTTAGTATTATACCAGGAAAACCAACTTTTACAGAGTATTATATCAGGGAAACCAATCTTTACATAGTGTTACACCAGGAAAACCCACTTTTACATATTGTTACACCAAGAAAACCAACCTTTACGGTTTTACACCAGGAAATCTAAACTTTACATAGTGTTACACCAAGAAAACCAACCTTTACGTAGTGTTACACCAGGAAAACTAACTTTTACATAGTGTTACACCAAGAAAACCAACCTTTACGTAGTGTTACACCAGGAAAACAAACTTTTACATAGTGTTACACCAAGAAAACCAACCTTTACATAGTGTTACACCAGGAAAACAAACCTTTACATTGTGCTACACCAAGAAAACCAACCTTTACATAGTAATACACCAGGAAAACAAACCTGTACAGTGTTACACCAGGAAAACAAACCTTTACATAGTGTTACACCAGGAAAACCAACCTTTACATAGTAATACACCAGGAAAACCAACCTTTACGTAGTGTTACACCAGGAAAACCAACCTTTACATAGTAATACACCAGGAAAACCAACCTTTACGTAGTGTTACACCAGGACAACCAACCTTTACATAGTGTTACACCAGGAAAGCCAACTTTTACGTAGTGCCATACCAGGAAAACCAACTTGTAGTGTTTTACCAGGAAAACAAACCTTTACAGTGTTACAAAAGGAAAACCAACCTTTACAGTGTTACACCAGGAAAACAAATCTTTACAGTGTTACAAAAGGAAAACTAACCTTTACAGTGTTACAAAAGGAAAACCAACCTTTACAGTGTTAAACCAGGAAAACAAACCTTTACAGTGTTACAAAAGGAAAACCAACCTTTACAGTGTTACACCAGGAAAACAAATCTTTACAGTGTTACAAAAGGAAAACTAACCTTTACAGTGTTACAAAAGGAAAACCAACCTTTACAGTGTTAAACCAGGAAAACAAACCTTTACAGTGTTACAAAAGGAAAACCAACCTTTGAAGTGTTAAACCAGGAAAACAAACCTTAACATAGTGTTACAACCTTAAAGTAAGAATTACATGTTTGGATCTTTTTTTTTTATAAGAATGGTGTTTTACGCCGCACTCAACAATTTGTCAGTTATATCACAGCCTTTCCTTTGTAAGTTACCAGTACAAATGGTCCATTTATCCGGACACCATCAAGTCAGTAGTAAGCGTATGGAACAAAATCTGCCAGAGCATTCACACTTAGGATCAAAGTTGACATGACTTTCAGACGTTTCTAGAGAGCTTCTGACTAACTGGAGAACACGGTAGAACCAGATCTGACTGCACTGATGCACCGGCTGATCTAGATTACACTGAACACAAAGAGAGTGCCGCTTGTATATACATGTAGTAAGATAAAATATAAAGTTTCGTCTTTTTTGTGTAAATAAATTCATTAAATTAATACATTTTACTCAGACTAAGAAAGCCAAATGCAATTCCGGACAAGTAAATACAGTTACGGAACATTCCTGGAAAGCCACAATGGGAATAAAGGTGAATATAAATACCAAATTTATATAACATTGCAAATCTAAAACAAACAATAAATATTTAATTAAAATTTTAATTTATTTCATACAAAATGTTTTAAAAATCCTTCAAGGCACAAGCTTTTGCTGTAAACTAAGGTGATGACTAATTCTCTATCAAGGGAAATAACTTTGCTGTTACAAATTTTCTTGATTATCATTCAAACGATTATTATTTCCCTTTAACCATTAGTCGGCTATTTTGCTTTGTTAATACAATGTGTTATTTGAATTTGTGGAATGCTAGACTTATTTGCCCTTTCTTCCCTAAATGAATGATATCTATCTATGTAATTATGAGTTATAGTTATTTTATCTCACTTTATGACATGACTGTGAATTAGTACATCTTTGGTTATATGATACTCCCCAATGTCATTTAAAAATAAGCTATTAATAACAACTATTGTCATGTTTACAAGAGTTAATATTTCAAGTGCAGCGTCTAAAATGTGTTGTGTAAAAAAACCTCCAATTTGAGTTACTGTTTTTTACTGAAAGTAACAGACAAAAATCTAAATATGAAGAAAATACGAATAAATAAGATTTGATCACTACCCTTGATTATCATATTGCTAAAATGAGATGCACAGAGCTTTAACCCTTTCCCACATGCAGACGCATTTCGAAGCATCAATAGCAGACAACCTGTGAAAACCTTATGGTGAAATGAGATATTGCTCATGTTCAGCGATTTTTCCCTTTGGCATATATTTAACTACATGTTTAAATATACTTTCATGTATACGGATTTGTCTATGTATTTGCATAAATGTTTCCAAAGTTGTCTGCTTCTGCTATTTTGTATTTGAGAAAGGCTTAATTGAAGAATTGTCTGCCTTTACACCAATTACCGTTGAGGCCCTATGTAAAACATTTAACCCTTTCCCACATACAACAGATCTGCTGCAGACCACTTTGAAAACTTGTAAATTAAAACATAGGCTTTCTCTACAAATTAAAGAATTGAAAGAGTTGAAAACATTGCCGTAAAAGAAGAAATTTCTCCTTTTCCCACATTGTTTTTACAAATTGTCTGCTGCGGAGGCATCAATATGCGTGTCTGGCAATTGAAAAGGGATACATACAATGTACTATGATCATAAAAACTAGATTTCTCATTAAAGGTTACTCGCAATACGTCCTTCAAAAAGTGCATATCATGTACATGTATGTATATAGCGCTTATTTAACTCTTTCCGACACTTGCAGTAGACAACCTATATTAATATTGCGGCAATAGGAGAAAATGCTCATAATGAGTAATTTCTCCTTTTGCAACACTATTTTTTCAACTCCATTATTTAACTCTCTTAATGTATATTTTTAAAGTTGTCTTCCGCAGACCTTTTGTCACAAAGTTTTCAACTTAGTAATTGTTATTATACTTTCTTAAATAAAGATTTTCCATAATTGAAAATATCTGAGTTAAAATACCGAAAATCTCTACAAATTAAAGTATAGTAGAAAACATTGTGGCAAAAGAAGAAATTGCAGCAGAGGCGCAAGAAAGCATCAGTATGTGGGAAAGGGTAATTGACATAATGGATGTATCAAGAACATACGAGTTGAAAAATGAAACTTCAAGCCATCACATTCAAAGTATTGCAAAGTAAAGCTATGAATAAAAAGATGTATAAAAACATGTCAACAATGGTTATAAGACAGCTCTAGAAACATACATAAAAACACATTTACATAATTAAAAGTATCTTAACCCTTTCCCACATATAGACGCTTTCTGACACCTTTTGAAAACAATGTGACAACAGAAGAAATTGCTCATAACGAGCAATTTCTCCTTTTGCCACAATGATTTCAACTTTTTTCAGTAAATTAAACCATCATTTATGGGGATTTTCCTAGGTGTTTTCAAAGTCGTCCACTTAAATCCATAACGTATTTCATGACGGTAGTGTAAGTAAGTAAGTAAGTAAGTAAATATTTTATTATAGTGACATGTGCATATTTTACAAGCAATACAAACAATACAATACAATAAATAGCACCCGGGCCCTAGGGCCTATTAGTCACCTTTTGTAAGTACAATTGTCCATTTCGTTTATAAATAAATATATAACAAATATAAATGGGTTGAGTTGAAATAATTTAACGTATTTTACTACATATTTACATAATTATAATCCGACTGAATTGTATGATAGAATGATTCAACATGATCCATTATGGGATTAGTTAATATATATAACGCTTCTACGTTTGAGATAGGCTTGAACAAGATATTTGGCAACTTTTCTTGGGAATGTTTGAATTAAATACTTCATTTTTCCTTCAAAATTATCATTCATAAACACATCTTTAAGTAATATATCTTGGAACACGTTTTCTCTGATATGATTATATAGTCCACAATGTAACAAAACATGTATCTCATCCTCAGCGGATTGCGTATCACAAAATCTACATAATCTCTGTTCTGGGGTTTCACCGATATATCTTCCAGTCACTATTCTTATAGGTAATATACCACACCTAAATTGTTTGTTTGTTTGTTTGGAGTTTAACGCCGCTTTCAACAGCTTTGGTCATATCACGGCGGTCAGTGCACCTACCCACCCATGTTTTCCTGGCTTTCCCACACCAGTACTTACACAACATTCTTTCGAAGCCACTGACTACTTTCTCACATAGATCAGAGGTGAGAGGCAATGGAAAACATCGCCCGAAAGAATGTCGCCGCAACCGGGTATTGAACCCGTGACCTCCAGATCACGAGTCAGATACGCTACCAATTGAGCTACCCGGCCGGGCACACCTAAATTGACAAAAAATAGATGGTTCATATTTCTTTAAATTGGTGACAACATACTGCCGACAACCAAATGAGTGTTTAAAACGTTTATAGCTTCGAAGTTTAGGCACATTTTGAATATAGTGTATCTACTTTCTTTTGAGTGCAATTGGTTCCCCTAAAAATATATATTCATATTTCAGCAGTGAATACAATTTTCACAATCGATCATATGTGATACCTGTAATGCGGATACAAATCAAAGTCACATTGGAGGCATAGCAGAAATGATCATAACTAACCAGTACATTTTTTTCATTTTCTCAAAAGTATGATTTCATTTATGCAAATTTGAAGATTTCGAAACAAGCATTGTATTCTCTCATTGATAACAACTGTTTAGACGTTTAACTCAACTTATCTCAAAGGCAGGCCAGTCAGGGTTAAACAATTATGCACTTTCATAAAACTGGATTTCATTTAAAGAAGATGTCACGAGCATTGCTCAAGGAAAACCAACGTAAGTGTATTGTTAACCCTTTCCTACTTGCAGATGCATTTAAATGCATAAGAAATGGATGACTTTGACAAGAATATGAGATAAGCAAAAATAGCTAATCATGTAGCAATTTCTCCTATTGTCATAATGTTTTCAACTCTATTAAATTATCATACTTTTACTTATAGAGATTTTCTATATTTTAAAAGACGTTTGCTGCAAAAAGATTGTATGTGGGAAAGGGTTTATCAGAAATTCTCTGAAATGTACCGTTTCCCATTATGTTTATACCAAATTTATTATGCAAAATATTATATTTAATTTGTTTTAATGTATTTTATATAGATAGCAACAGGTTACATTCGTTAAAGAAAATAATTGTTTGTTTTGTTTGTTTCGGAATAAATTTCTTTCTTTTTAACCCATTACTTCACACAGACAACATTTGACACCTGCCATTGAACATGACTTTTGGAAACATTGCAATAAAACGTGAAATTGCTCAAAACAAGCAATTTCACCTTTTATTGCAATATGTTCAACTCTTTATCAATATAAATCCTTCATTTTTCTAAACTGTTGAAATTGTTCATCTGATGATTATAAAGCAGACGACCTTTGAAAAGTCATGTGAAGTAATGGGTTAAGCTCAATGAACAAGAGAATTTGAAGGAATACAGGTTTTTTACCAATATGCTAGCAAATCAATCACAGAGCACTAGATAATGGGCGTTTTGCATGATCTCAAATCCTTATTTGTCTCTCAAACCATATGTTGTGAGTACTCAAAAGAATCGTCTCAAGGAGACGATTCTTTTGAGTACCCACATCATAGGGTTTGGTTGGATAATGAAATAGATCTTGTGGGGAAAATATCTGTATAACTTTTACTTATCTGGACCTTTGCAATCACGGAGTAATAATATCTATGCGACTCCCTGCAAAGGCACGGGCGGGTTACACAATTGATTGATTAATTTGGGGTTTAACGCCGTTTTCAACAATTTTTCAGTCATATCACGGCGACCAGTTCACCTACTCATGCGTTTCCTGGTTTTCCCACACCAGTACACCACACAACATACCTTCAAATCAACTGTCTACTTTTCCACATAGACTGTTAAACAGCCCATTGGTGAAAGACGAATGACGCAGGTCACAATGACTTTTGTCAAACGTCGGAAAGAATGTTGGCTGAGCTGGGATTTGAACTCACAACCCCTGGATTGACAGCCCATGTCGCTACCGACTGAGCTACTGGGGCTCGGCGCGGGTTACACAAACATATAACTACAATGTGCCAGGTCAACTGATATACCTCTATCAAAGTCTCTGTAGATAATATCAAGGCATTCATACAAATGGATAACAAAGTGCGATGAGCTTCAGGTGTTTTAAGAACGGATCGTACATAAATTTTATGAAAAGTGTTTGTCTCCCTCTAACGACATCACTATCAAACTTACATGTATGCTTGAAAAAGTGAAGTTCGATCATGAACTATGATATTACCATAGTTTATTGTAAAATAGAAGGTGAAAGGTTAAACAACTACAAAAGTTATTTGGAATAGGATACATTGAAATAGAAGGTTAAAGGTTAAACAACTACAAAAGTGATTTGGAATAGGATACATTGTAATAGAAACATTGCTAGAAATGTAAAAATTAACTGCAATTTTTATTTTTCCTCTAATATTTCCATAAAAAGAGCAAAATCAGTTTAGAATTTTCAAAATACGATACTACAATTTGACTGGATGTCTGCCTATTCTTGATTAAATATCTGATCTATCAAAAACATATTGAAGTGTTAGGCCAGATTCTTGAGTGTGATTGGTAGTCTGCCTTTTCTAAATATAGTATCACATAGCATATATATATTAAAGAGGAAATAATGCAGGGATGTTTAAATTCCTCCTTTTCAAGCAATGTTTCCTTATGAAATTGCCCACAACTAATTTGATTGGATATCTCCCTTTTCTTGATTGACATATGCAGTTGAATAACGCATGCGGTTTTCATAAGGAAACATTGCTAGAAAAGGGGGAATTTAAACATGGCTGCATTATTTCCTCTTTGATATAAATATTCAGTCGTAGTCACGGACAATGTTTATGATATGTATAATATATATATATGAATACTGATTGATTGATTGATTAGGGTTTAACGTCGTTTTTAACAATTTCTCAGTTATATCACGGCGGCCAGTTCACCTAGTTTCCTGTTTTTCTCACACCAGTACTCCACACAACAATCTTCCTAAGCAACTGGCCCTTTGGTGGAAGACGAATGACGCATGTCGCATTGTGTTTTGTCAATCGTCGGAAAGAAAGTTGGCTGAGCCGGGATTCGAACTCACAACCCCTAGATTGACAGCCCGCGTCGCTACCGACTGAGCTACCGGGGCTCGGCATATATTATAGCGACGTTGATAGAGTGATTGACCCTTTCGTAAAGTAAAGCAACATTCATCTCGGTAGGTACCTGGATGGGTGACCCGCGATGGCTTAACGGCGGTACACGTTACAAACGGTGGCAGTGGTGGGATTTTTAGGTTGATATAACCATCATCCCCGGACCCCGGCGGTTCCCAGTGATGTTACATAGACTCCGCTCTGGTATACTGCTTGTGTTCAGTTGTGTGACTTCGGGTCGAAGTCAAGAGAAAAGAGGGAGAAATGTAACGAGAACGGGTTATAGGTATAACTATCACTTATACGGCCTTGTCGTAGAAGCCGGCTTTTATAGCGACGTTGGTAGAGTGATTGACCTTTTCGTAAAGTTAAGCAACGTTCATCTCGATTACTGTAGTGAAATATAACATATAATCTACGTTCCGCTGATGCAATATATCTCCATTTCGCCAACGCAAAATCCCCATTTTGCCAACAAATTTCTCCATTTCGCCAATAAATTTCTCCATTTCAGTTTAATACTATTTTATTGTAGAAGATATCAATACATGTTTATAATACATTGCACAGATTATACATGTGTTCATATAAGCAGCTTACAAATAGAATTGAAATGCATGCAAATTAATTAATAGTTATATTAAGATCAAAGACAAAAGGGTTGGGCCACAAGTTTTACCAACATTAGTGACGGCCCTCCCCTTAGAGCAGGTTGTGGTAAGGTAAGATCAGTCGAATATATAAACAATATATAGTCATACAAGAAAAAATAAATAAATAGAAAATATGAAAAAAAAAGCAACAATGAAATTGATACTGCTTTTATGCAGTATTCTCAGCCTCCGTCCTCCATGTTTCTCCATTTCGCCAAGCTATCAAATACCCTTCATGTTCATAATGGACAATAGTTTTACAACTTGTTAATTGAATAAAACATAGAATATTATAAAAACCTTTATTAATAAATAAAACAAAAATTGAAAGTATACTTTTAATTATTCCCATTTTTCCAATATTCAATGCGATAGAAATCATTGAAATTGCATTTTCAAGATACCCTTTTTATAAAAAAATATATTAAAATATAATTCGTTATACGTTTGTCCAGGGACGTAGACGTTATCTACGTCCCTGGTTTATCTAAGGAAAATAATAAATAAATTTAACAATAATTCACTTCTATATCATATTTGATCTCCATTGCGTATTTTCCTCTCCATTGCGCCCATTGCGCCGAAACATCTCCATTGCGTATTTTAGGTAAACTCGTCTGCGTTTTAATCTGTCCCCATTTCCAGTTTGACAACTTCCGTTCAAAACGAAAGTAAATTTTTTATTTAGCGATGTTTTTGGGGGAAAATGATACTGCTATTGAGGAAGACTGACAGGAAAGAAGTGTGTGCACGCCTACACTGTTGATTTAGTCATCAAATCCTCAAAACGGTCGAGGTAGGTTTGTCAATTAAACTATATTTTTTCTATCTTTAGATGGAGCATATCGATGATATATTGCCAACAATGTTATTCAATTAATGCACAAAAACATATGTATAGTTGTATCAATGTTTGTGAACACTATGTAATAGATTGTCTAGTGAATCTATGCCTTAATGGCACTCTGCCTTGGCGTCATTTATACAGTTATATTGAAATAAAAGTAGTGAGGCTACCCTGTTTCTAGACCTAAATTACATGTATATGGTCAGTGAAGACTGGTGAGACTCTGCATAATATAATATATAGGCTCATCTGAGTCTTCACTGGATGCAGAGGCATTATAACCCCAAATAATGCAGCTCAATAATTTCAAAGGATCTATTATAAACAGGCTATTTTATTAGGCTGTGTCTCCTGCCATGTACGTTGTTCTTTTAAATTTGTCTCCTACCATGAACATGTAACTAAGAAGATGGCTCATACCACGTATTTATAATATAACCTATATTATCTCTCACCACACTTTTTTAATGAGGGATTAATGCCGAAGGTGTAAAAATATTGTAAACAGTTTGTTGATTAAAGCAACTGGGTGTTTTATTGGTTTGGTATACACACAAAAGTAAAAGGTCTATTTATTTTATTGTTTATTTATTTATTTTGTTGATTAATAGTGTTTTTTTTTATCCCTTTAATTCCCTAATTGATTATAGCTTTAATTGACTGTTGATTGGGTTGAACAATTTAATCGATAATCGTATTATCTCGACGTATTAATGATAAGGAGGTATAGGTTGCACTGGACCTTTGTGACATGACCTTTGATTTTTTGTTCATATTATATTAACCATATTAAGCCAAATGTTAAAGCACTTAAAGCAACTTCAGTACAATATGTCTTTACAATTTAGTATTGAGTTATAATGATTTATTTGGAGGTAACATGGCTCACAAGTCAAATTCTATTTATTCCTGTTTTGTTATAAATGTAAGAGATAAGTAAGTGTAGAGCTGGAGAAAATATGTACATATGGAGCTAACCAACTGATTCAACATATTATTTCACTGACATTAACCGTTTTCTACCTACAGACGCAGACATTTTGATGCATCTACAGCAAACAACTTTTGAAAACATAGCGGCGAAAGATGATATTGGTGATAATGAGCAATTTTACCTTTTGTCTCAATTTTTTCACTCCATCCAGCTATTATATTTTCCTTGTTTTAGCCCTGATATAATGTTCTCTACTGCTGATGTTTTGTATGTCAGAAAGGGGTTAATTATAGTTTAATAGTAGATCGAAATATTATAACTATTTAAATCTGATCATTGCTTTCTCTGTCTAGATTCCAGAGCGTACAGGTACATAAGAAGTTATTTTACAATGAAATCATTGATTTAACAAAAGGTAAAAGCGCATTATGAGTTTTAACTTCTGACATAAAGTTTTAAAGATTTCTGCTGCATTATAGAGTTATTGTCCTTTTGAATTTAACTACCGCATATACATTCAAAGGTCAGTTTACTATATCTGTCTATGTATATCTACTTAGTCAAGTTGATATGTAATCATCATGCAACAGAATTTACATGGACAAAGTATGTCCCCAATTTTTCAATTGTTGAACATGGTAAAGTGAAGAAAAGTTTGAAGTTTTAAACACAACTGTACATTTTGACCAGTTGATTTTATGCAAATTTCAAGGATTGGAAGAAATATTTGAACGGAAACAATATCACAGGCAACACATTTTTACTTTATTTATCAAAGACTTGACCCACATATAACCAATCTACAGCAGACAACTTTGAATATATCTTTGCATTATTTTTGTAAATCTCTATAATACAATATCTAGAACCAGTATACAAAATAGATTTGAAAACATCATTGAAAAAGTATGAGCAATGTTTATTTTGCTCCAATGCTTTTAAATAGATTTGCTACAGATGGGTATGTTTTTTGGACCTTATTAAAAAGCATGAATCTGAAAAATATAAAGGAAAATGCTGTCAAAATATAACTAAGATTTTGACAGATTTCAAAGCATTTTTTCTGAGCAATTACTGTTTACTTACTATGATGGTTTTAATAGTTTAATAATGATGCAGAGTTTTCAATGTAATTTATATCAGGGCTTTTTATACTTCATAAGAAGTATAAAAAGTCCTGATATACATTATTGTAAGCCATATATATATGGATTATGGATATTTAGGGTAATAATTATATACATGTATGCTTTTATTATCTCATGGCAGGGCACATGATCCCACTTTCAATCCTTGTCCACATTATATATATAAAAGCTCACTTTGGTACAGCATGTTTCCTATTTTATTACTGGTTAATCATATTGTTGCTGTGATATCAACTGAAGTTTTATTGAAAATGGCATGAACCCAAAATAACCAGCTCAGAAAGCACAAAGAATATTTGAGAAATATAATTGTCTTTCGTTGAGCCATAATCATATGATGATAATTTGACTGTTTGGATTTAGCTGAATACAACTTTTGAAACTTCTTCTCTTCTTAAAGCAACTGTAAGAATTTAAATTTAATTGGTACTAAGGCTCATCTGATGCACTGCATCAATGTATCTGAATTAAAGTTGATTAGTTTTCCTGATGTTACTCTGTTGATGGATAAAGGGCCATCATACTTGTTGAAAACAAAAACTGGTTTATTAGATTTGGGTTTTTCTGCAGGCTGGCCTCAAATATGTTTCTGCTCAATAACTTCTGTTCAGCTTGTCAAATTTTAATCTCTTTTCACAGATATAATTATGCAAGGGTCAAGGTTATCTTTTACTAAAAGTGACTTTTTAGGCCACAATTTTCATGCAATTTTCACAAGAACATTCTTCTTCATTAAACCTTAATCAAATGTAAAAAGAGTTGTGTGGGGTCAAACACTAGGACACTATGCCACAATTTTAGATTAACCTTGTGAACACTCTTGGGGTCACATTTTTCATTACATCTTATTTAAAGTTTATCAGAATATTCTTCTCTATTAAATCTGGATTTATTGTGACTGGTCTACATCACAAGTCGCCTCAATAGAAAGTGGTGCAGAGGTAAAGCGTCGGCCTCTTGTATCAAAGGTCCCTGGTTCGAGTCCCGTGATGAGCAGGTCCTGACTTTGGGATTTTTCCACACAAACAGCGTGAGTACTGGTTAAGTCTCCAGGAAGCAGACATTGAGCGTGATTAATGCAAGCTGAATGCTTATAAAATAAATAATGTTTAAATTAATAGAAAGCATAGGTTAACACCTTTGTGGGAATCCGCTGTGGTCGAGTGGTTAGCGTCGGGGATTTCGAAACCGGATGTCCTGGGTTCGATCCCCAGTTGCGGCACTACGGTCATGGTGGAGTGCCCTTGGGCAAGGCACATTTTCTAGCCTAGTACTGGTTTGTTTACCCAGGGATCATGAATAATTAAATTTAATTGCGCGCTAAATGACCTTAGCTGTCGATGCGCCATAAAACAATATACATTCATTCATTCATTAACACCTTTGTAATACATTCATTCAAATAATTTTTGAACAAGTTTTATGCTTTTGTTTCTGTGAAACTGTTTCAGTCTATCCTTTTTCTTTTAATTGAAATATTTATATAACATCTATATATGAGAGTTTTGTTTCTTTGGCACAGTTGAACTTCTGGTTCAGCTATGATTGAAAACAGAATAAAAGTAACTATTTTATTTGATTAACATATATGCAGATTATTGATTATAATAGTTCCTTTTTACACAAAAAAAGCCATAAATTACTTTTTAGCTCGCCTATTCAAAGAAATAGGGGAGCTTATGTGGTCACACCGGCGTTGGTGTGTGCGTACACGTTGCCAGCTTGGTCAAACCTTTGCGTGTAAGGCCTTTCCTCAGACACTGTGTATGCTGTTGCTTTGAAGCTTTGAAACTTCACACACTTATTCAGGGTCATTAGGTGACCTCCCCTGTGAAATGAATAACTACTGTTCATGAACAGTTCTTGTATAATTCATGCAAAGTTCAGGTACCTGGTTCATGAACAGTTCATGGGATGTATATGAAGATAAAATGGCACAAATTCTTAAAAAGTTCTTAAATATGTAGTTCTTGAACAGGTCATGAACAGTTCATGACACATTCAGGAAACATTGTCATTAAAAAGTTCATGAATTGTTCAAGAACTGAAAATTCATGAAATATTCTTGATTTTCTTTTTAAACATGAACTGTTCAAGAACTTTTTCCAGTGCAAATTCATTGTGCCATTTTCTCTTCATGGATTGTTCATGAACGGTTCAAGAACTATCGCTCATGAACAGTTCTATAACTATAGTTCATGAACAGTTCAAGAACTACTGTTCATGAACAGTTCATGAAAAGTGCATGTTCAATTGGTTGGTAACCATTGTATGCAATAGTCTGGGTGGACCTAAGAACCAGATTTTGTACAGAAGAAAATACAGAAAGCCTGTGCAGATTATGTACAGAAAATATTCTGGTTCATTGAAACATAGTGAACCAGAATTCAATAAAAATATTTTTTATATGAAGACAAAATGGCTTCTTTCACATGTGGCAATGTGATACTTAAATAAATCACCAATATAAACTTATTGTTTATGACATAGCATAATACAATTTGCTAATTTAATAAACAATGTAACATTTAAGACATTTACCAAATGTGCCCATCAAGTTGTTCATAAGAAATTACAAAAAACTTCTCTGTGCCTTTGAAACACAACATATTTCTCCCACCAAAAAACGTAAAGGAAGTAGTAAACATTACTAACTTCTTTTTGAAGAGTTCCTGTGTTTTATGCTTGAGTTAACTCCCTTGGTATATTTCAAATTCAAGTTCAGTTCCAGTGGTATTTTTGGTTATTCTACTGGTATTCCAGCAACATAGCAGGTAACAATGAAATTTCACTGGAATTGCATTAATGTTTTTCACTCGGGCCTTTACTTTTGACAAGAAGATTTCAAAAGTGTTCACTATAATACATTTATAAGAACTTCTTTGGTTCTAGAAGTATTCTAGAAGTGTTCTAGAAGTGTTCTAGAAGTGATCTATAAATGTTCTTATTTCTCTATTCAGAATGGTAGTTTAAGAGATTCACACTGAGTTAAAAAGTCATTGTAATTTAATTAAATATCATTTTAAAATCAGTGATATATTTATATTAAACTTACTATTCAAGAACAGAATAAGAACTTATAGGGTTCATTAAAAGTACTTGAATTACACTTGACAGATGTTTATGAACTTGTTAAGAATTTGCCATGTTCTTCTTCAGTTCTTGAACAGTTCACGAACAAGTTTGTCTTACTGTTCATGAACTAAAGTTCTTGAACTGTGATTAAGAACTATTTAATGGCAGTTCATGAACAGTTCATAAGTGGCATGAAAAGTTCATAATTTCAAGAACAACATTTCACAGGGGATTGTATGTAAAGTTTCATAACTCTGGAATGGATTTTTACTGAATTGTGCCCCTTTTTGGACTTAGAATTTTGGTCAAACCTTTGCATGCAAGGCCTTTTCTCAGACACTGTGTATGCTGTTGCTTTGAAACTTCACACACTTATTCAGTGCCCCTTTTTGGACTTAGAACCGTTGTCTTTTCTCGGACACTGTGTATGCTGTTGCTTATCGTATATAAACAAATTTACAGATTTAAAAGGCCCTCAAGGGCCTGTATGGACTTGGTTAACATTTGCATGCAAGTTTTGAAAAGGTGCTTTATCTTGCAATAGGTGATACTGTGTGACTTTACATAATGCTATAACTGTTCTGAAGTAGGCCCTGATAGACGATGGCCCTGATAGGCGAGCTATATTGTCCTCCGACAACTCTTGTTTGATAATGATTGAACAAGGGCTTGTTTCTATAGTAACATGCATATATTGAATCAATTTAGCCACATCATAAGATAACAATTCTAGACTGTGGATGCATCACCCACTGCATGATTCTTAGCTGGACTCCTACTTAAAAAGAACATTGTAGAAAGGAGTAATTCCTCATGATAACCAAATTCTCCTTTTGTCACAATGTTTTCAAATGTTCTTTGCTGTACAGTCATCAAATTGCAGGTTGGATAGGGTTAATTACTGTATAGGAGATGCTTCTTAACCCTTTTCCCACATACAACAATTCTAAAACAGAAAACTAAAATATGGAAATATGAAAGTTTTATTTTTGAAAAGAGTTGAAACCATTATGAAAAAAAAAAGAATTTTCTAAGGATAATTTAAGCAATATGAGCCGTCCCGCGAAAAAACCAACATTATGGCCCCTGCATAATGTATCAACCCAGATCAGCCTGCGCAGTCCGTCCAGACTGATCAGGACGGACACATTCTATCTCAAGGAGATAGAGGTATAAAGTAATGATTCTTGAAACAGAAAATCCACATGAGGCGAAAAGTGTCGTGTATATCTTGTTTTTTAGCTCACCAGAGCACAAAGTGCTGAAGGTGAGTTTTTGTGATCGCCTTAAGCCCTTTTATCTGTTGTTAGTACGTCGTCAACAATCTGCTTGTCAACAGTTTTTTTAGGCCACTATTAGCATTTAATATTCATGAAACTTATTCAGTTTGTTTATCTTGCTGATTTCTAGGTCATGTCAGGTCAAAAATTAGGTCACTATGCCAGATTAAAGGAAACCCTAGTTAACACTCTGGAAGCTGCCTTTTTTACTTTTTAGATCACCTAGAGCCAAAGGCTCAAGGTGAGCTATTCTGATCACTTTTTGTCTGTCGTCCGTCGTCTGTCCGTCGTCTGTCGTCCGTCGTCGTTAACTTTTAGCTTTAAACATCATCTCCTCCTGAAGCACAGAACTAATTGCATCCAAACTTCACAGAAATGTTCCTTAGGTGGCCCTCTTTCAAAATTGTTCAAAGATTTAAATTCCATTGAGAACTTTGGTTGCTGCGGCATCAGAAAGGGGGCAAAATGTCCGAACTTTAAAAATCTTCTCCTCTGAATCTGCATGTCAGATTCCAATATAGTTTGGTAGAAATGTTCCTTGGGTGACCCTCTACAAAGATTGTTCAAAGCATACTGTTTGGTTGAAAAACATGGCAGTCAGGAGGCATCAGAAAAGGGGCAAAATCATCTCGTTAACTTTTAGCTTTAAACATCATCTCCTCCTGAAGCACAGAACTAATTGCATCCAAACTTCTCAGGAATGTTCCTTTGGTGGCCCTCTTTCAAAATTGTTCTATAAAGATTTAAATTCCATTGAGAACTTTGGTTGCTGCGGCATCAGAAAGGGGGCAAAATGTCCAAACTTCTAAAATCTTCTCTGAATCTGCATGTCAGATTCCAATATAGTTTAGTAGAAATGTTCCTTGGGTGACCCTCTACAAAGATTGTTCAAGGCATACTGTTTGGTTGAAAACATGGCAGTCAGGAGGCATCAGAAAAGGGGCAAAATGAGAAAAATTTAGAAATTCCATTTTTTAGCTCCACTGGCTGAAAGCCACCAGTCGAGCTTATGTCATGGCGAATTGTCCGTCGTGCGTGCGTGCTTTAACTTTTTCCTTTAAACGACTTTTTCTCCCTAACAACTTTGCCAATTTGGTTGAAACTTCATGGGAAGCATCCTCTCAATGTCTTCTACTAAATTCCTTCAATTTTTTTTGATCCATTCGAAATTCTGGTTTCCATGGCAACCGAAAGAAAAAAATAGTGAGAACTTAAAAAATCTTCTTCTCCAAAAGTGTCAGACTGATTTTCAAATAATTTTGTAGAAATGTTCCTTGGGTGACTCTTTATTAGATTCCTTCAAGAAATGTTGATTGGTTGAAAAACATGGCCGCCAGGGGGGCGGGGCTATTTTGCCTTATATTGCAATAGTGAAAACTTAAAAAATCTTCTTCTCCAAAAGTGTCAGGCCGATTTTCTAATAATTTTGTAGAAATGTTCCTTGGGTGACCCTTTATTTAAAGATTCCTTCAAGAAATGTTGATTGGTAAAAAAAACATGGCCACCAGAGGGCGGGGCTATTTTGCCTATATGGCTAAAGAGAAAACTTTAAAAATCTTCTTCTCCGAAAGTATATTCAGCCGATTTTCAAATAATTTTTTAGAAATGTTCATTGGGTGACCCTTTATCAGATTCCTCCAAGCCATGTTGATTGGTAAAAAAACATGGCCGCCAGAGGGCGGGGCGTCTTTGCCTATAATGGCTATAGTGAAAACTTAAAAAATCCTCTCCTCCGAAAGTATCCAGCCGATTTTCAAATAATTTTGTAGAAATATTCCTTGGGTGACCCTTTATTAGATTCCTTCAAGAAATGTTGATTGGTTGAAAAACATGGCCGCTAGGGGGCGGGGCTATTTTGCACTATATAGCTATAGTGAAAACTTAAATAATCTTCTTCTCCGAAAGTGTTCAGCCGATTTTCAAATAATTTTGTAGAAATGTTCCTTGGGTGACCCTATATCAGATTCCTTCAAGCCATGTTGATTGGTAAAAAACATGGTTGCAAGAGGGCGGAGCTATTTTGCCTTATATGGCTAAAGAGAAAACTTAAAAAATCTTCTTCTATGGAGATTTGATTTTTGCCTTATGGCCGTGAAGCGATACTGGCCCTCTTGGGCCTCTTGTTTTTAAGTCCTTGTCTGATATTAAGAAAATTGAATAGGAATCTTACTTCAGTGATCCTCTACTTGATTTTTTCAAGCCGTATTGATTGGTTACAAAATCATAGCAACCTCGAGTCATCACAAAAGGGGTAAATTGAACTTTTAGCTACAAATAACAACTCCTACCATTCCACCCTACCAATTTCAACGTTACTTCACAGGAACGTTCCTTTGATGGTCCTCTTTCAAAATTGTTCAAACACTTACATTCTGTGTAGAACTTTTGTTGCTGCGGCATCAGAAATTGAGAAAAATACCCAAACTTTAAAAACCTCCATCTCCATAATCCATTTGTCAGATTCCAAGATAGTTTGGCAGAAATGTTCTTTGAGAGACTCTCTACAAAAACTGTTCAAGCCATATTGATTTCCTGGACAAACAGGGCAGCAAAGCCGCATCAGGAAAGGTGCAAAATGACAAAACTTTATAATTCCATTCTTATTAAAGTTCTTGTTAGATTTCAAGATACAAATGGCTTTTACTGATAAACTATTTCTTTAACTGAGTGTCCACTCCTTGCAGTTTCATTTGTACTCCTGATTAAATTTTCACAGATATTTGCAGTAAGATATTTGCAGTTAGATATTTGCTTCTAATTTACTATCATACAGGTGATTGATTTAGGGCCATCTTGGCCCTCTTGTTTACTTGAGCATGTTGAATTCTTTCAGAGTATTTGCCTGTATAATGTCTAGGCTTAGTGCCAATATGGGTCAGATCCGGTTAAAAACTAGGTCACTTAAAGCCAAATTGTAGAAAAATCATGTTAAAGTTTGTCTTGATGACATTACAAGTTCGAATATGGGTTATGTTGGGTCAAAAACTAGGGCACTAATCCAAATTGAAGGAAAATCTTGTTAAGACTCTGGAAGCTTCACTTTTAGCTTGAGCATGTTGAAACTTTGTCAGAATATTTAGGCTCCATTTGAATATTGGACATGTTTGGTCAAAAACTAGGTCACTATGCATAGTTGTATGACAATCTTGTTTTAACACTTTTAAGACTGAAACTTTGTCAGAAAGTGTTTCTTGATGCCATGTTGAGTCAAAAATTAGGTCACTTGGTCAAATTGAAGGCAAATCTTGTTAATATACTCTGCAAGCCGTGTTTTTAACTTTAGCATGTTGAAACTTTTCCAGAATGTTATCTTGATGATATTTAGGCTAAGTTTGAATACGGTCCGGTCAAAAACTAGGTCACTAGGTCAATATTGAGAAAAATCTTGTTAACACTCTAAAGACCTTATTTTTCTCAAAGGTTCCTTGGGTGACCCTTTACTGAGAGTGTTGTAATGAGTTTGAGGATATGATCCGTTAAAAACATGGCTTATCTAATTAAGACTTAAATAACACATTCTCAGGTGAGCGATCGATCCAGGGCCTCGTGGCCTCCTTGTTTCCCGTTGTTTTCAAATGTAGTCTGCTATAAATGTAAAAGCAATTTCTCCTTTTTACATAAAGTTTTCAAACCTGATCCAAGTTGATTCTTTAGATGCACTAAATAATAAATAGTTTTGCTACAGGTGGCGGTCTTTCCCACATAAAGTTGCTTGTTGACGTCTCTGCAGCAGACAACGTTTGAAAATATTGTGACACAATGAGAATATGCTCAAAACGATTATTACATCATTCTTTCATTTATCGATAATTTCATTTTTCTACCATCCCCAACCATCACACCTATGTAAACAATCAAGTATGCTAATTTATCATACTTGATTGTTTACATAGGTGTGATGGTTGGGAAGGGTTGTATAAAGTTTCAATGCAATGCATCAAGTAGTTACTAAGAGATCGTCTTTTAATGTAGTGACGGTGTATGCAAAACTTTAACCAAATTTCTAGTTAAAAAAGGGCCATAAATTGCAAAATATACTGGATCTATCCAGTATATTTTGCAATTTATGGCCCTTTTTTTAACTAGAAATTTGGTTAAAGTTTTGCATGCAACTATGTTAAGAGTCGATATTATAGTATTTACTTCATGCATTGCATTGAAACTTTATACAACCCTTCCCAACCATCACACCTATGTAAACAAGTTATGGCCCTTTTTGGACTTATAAATTCTGGTTAATGTTTTGCATGCAACTACATTTTTAAAGAGACCATATATGTTAGTTACTTCTTTATGCATTTCGGGTAAAACACAATCAAGGGAACAATAGGGTTGCACTTGAGGGTGAAAAATGAAGGTGTTCGCTTTGTTAAAAAAAGTGTTTTCTTCATAAGTATAATGTCTGAAGTTAATGAAACCTCAGCGGTTTGCAGCTGGTCACACAGGATATACTGTTTTGACTCTTCGATACACTCCCCACAGTTTGCTGGTTACGGACACTACATAGGACACTAATTGCAATATATTAATACAAAACTGTATTAAACTTTTATTAATTTGAAATAATTGTAACATAAAATCATGTATAAACACAAATAAAAATAAAAATTGAAGCCGAGATAGGTTTTAATTCTCACAAAGACACCATATTTATAGGAAACAATCCTGTTGCAAAAATCACCTATATATCAATTATTGTTACATCTTTAATTTTAGAGTTAATGGTAAGTAATTGTTCAGAAACTAACATTTTATTTTTTCTGTATGAAAGGCAAAAAAATATTTTGAAAGGACAATACTTATTTCTCACTAAATTTATGAAAATAAAAGGTCAATATTTTGGTTACGGACACTACGTATGCCCTGTACATAAGTAACAGTTTACATAATGCACATATTATAAAAGCTTAGTTGGATAATAACTTTCTTAGTATGAATATTAAATTTTAATGGTCCTTTAATGTTTGTTCTGTCATGATTTTGACTTCTGTGTCATAAAATTTATAAAATGTACCCAATTTTCAGTGTAAGAAAAAAATATATGTGAAATCTGTCTGTTTTTACATAGTACCTTAACCATTTAGCAAGAACATTAAAGTCATAGCAATGCTAACAAACATATAAAACACAACTATAGATCCTTCTATAACACAAATATGTAAATGATATGAAACATCAAAGTTTAATCCATGGTTACGGACTCTATGCCATTGACTACCCTAGCGAAAATACACAGATTTGTTGTCTTTTGACAATTCCACTGCGGTCACGGGTTCGATACCCGGTTGCGGCGACATTCTTTCGGGCGATGTTTTCCATTGCCTCTCACCTCTGATCTATGTGAGAAAGTAGTCAGTGGCTTCGAAAGAATGTTGTGTAAGTACTGGTATGGGAAAGCCAGGAAAACATGGGTAGGTGCACTGACCGCCGTGATATGACCAAAGCTGTTGAAAGCGGCGTTAAACTCCAAACAAACAAACAAACAATTCCACTGCATATTTTGATGAGAAAGAAGTGCTTGGAATATTTCGCAGTTGGTCGTCATCGGTATTTTTGGGATCAGATGTGTTTATCAATCTCACCCGCAATCTCAATGCCTGTGTTTTCTTGACTGCCAACTGCCTTTTAAGGTTATTACTTGATTTTACAATGTCATGTTTTTCTTTGTTTTCTTGACTTTTCTTTTCTTTGACGATATCGCTGCATCTCTTTTGTCTTTTGTTTTCTTAGCTTTCCAAGTTTTGTCGTACTATTTTCAGCCTCCTTTCTATCTTCTGTTTTTCGATCTCTATCTTTTTAGCTAGGTGAGTTATTGTGATCACCTTTTGTCCGGCGTCCGTTGTGCGTCATCCATTAACATCTTCTCCTCAGTAACCAGTGGATTGATTGGGATGAAACTTCACACAAAGCATCCTCTCAATAACCTCCCCAGAATTCCTTCAAAATTGTGGGATCCATGCAGAATTCTGGTTTCCATGGCAACAAAACGAAAAAAAATATTCTTCTCCCAAACCGGTTGGCAGATTTTCAAATAATTTTGTAGAAATGTTCCTTGGATAACCCTTTATCAGATTCCTGTAAGCCATGTTGATTGGTAGAAAAACAATGGTCAACAGGGGGCAGGGCTATTTTGCCTTATATGGCTATAGTAAAAACTTAAAAAATCTTCTCCTCCGAAAGAGTGAGACCGATTTTCAAATAATTTTGTAGAAATGTTCCTTAAGTGACCCAATATCAGATTCCTTCAAGCCATGTTGATTGGTCGAAAAATATGGCCACCAGGGGGTGGGGCTATTTAGCATTATATGGCTATAGTGAAAACTTAAAAAATCTTCTCCTCCGAAACTGTCAGGCCAATTTTCAAATCATTTTGTAGAAATGTTCCTTAAGTGACCCACTATCAGATTTCTTGAAGCCATGTTGATTGGTCAAAAAACATAGCCACCAGGGGGCGGGACTATTTTGCCTTATATTGCAACAGTGAAAACTTTAAAAATATTCTCTGAAAGCCATGTTGATTGGTCACAAACTATGGCCGCCAACAACAAATAATATCAGGTGAGCGATCCAGGGCCATCATTGGCCCTCTTGTTTCTTTAATTTTTCATTTGCTTCTGTATTCTATTTCTGTTTTTCTCTCCACTTTCTAACCTTTTCTGCATTTCTTTGCCTTTTGAGTTTCTGTTTTTCAGTTGTTTCACTTGATCTCAAATCAATCTAAAAAAGGAACAATTAGATATATATCAGATTCATTGAAGTTGTAGTTTTCTTACATTTATTTATGAACTTTGGTTTTAAATGTTGATTGTCTATTGTTTTTCTTGTCCCAGGGTTTGTCTTTCTCCCTTGATTTCCGAGTCCCAGTAGCTCAGTCGGTAGAGACGCAGGCTTTCAACCCAGGGGTTGTAAGTTTGAACCCCAGCTCAGCCAACATTCTTTCCTAAGTTTCACAAAGGTCATTGTGACAAGCGTCATTCGTTTTTCACCAATTCGATAACAACTTCTATGTGAAAAAGCAGCCAGTTGCTTGGAAAGTATGTTGAGTGGAGTACTGGTTGAGAAAACCAGGAAACATGAGTAGGTGAACTGGCTGACTGAATTTTTTTTGAAAACGACGTTAAACCCCAATCAAACAATCAAACCCTTCTTCTAGACTCAGTGCTTTTGGTTGTCTACCCTTTCAATGGTATTTGGACTTAAATACTTGTGTGTGTTTTTTAATTAACACCATTAGTTTAATTTACTCATTTATTATCATCCATTTCTTTTGAATTCTTTTGATTTCTTACCTTCAATACAAAACTCAGTTGACATTTTGATATAAGATGTAATCTGAACAATGATAAAATATTGTAGTGTCCGTAACCAAATTGTGCTCTTTTAAGTAGCTACTTCTGATGAACAGAATATGGTAACATTAGCAGTTTGGTGCTTTATTTGGAAACCAGATACTGCTTATATGGAAATCCATCACATATATAGAAGTTTTGGTTTCTTTTACAGCACTATAATGCATGTAAGAAGTACTTAACCGAAAAAAACGTGACTCTGTGTAAATAATGATAAAGATTTGCATGTTTGTAAAGGCAAACATATCAATATAGTTCAAAATGAGTGTAAGTTAGTGATAGATATCATTAAAATTTGTATGAACACAATTTTATGTAAAAAAACAAGTTCTAAATTTTAATCATTTAAGGTTACGGACACTACATATTCATCAAACAAAAGTTTATATAATTAACTTACCTTTATATATGGAAAAACTTGTAAACTTTGCTAAATCTAATTCAGGAAATACAACATTTTAGGAAGAAAATCTTGAATGTAGCATCCCCACTTGCAGATTCGAAATATTTCCTGTCTTCACACGGGCTGCTGCTCAAGGAAAATGATGCTATTCCTAAAGATAATGCAATCCAGAATTTCCATTCAATTGCATCATCTTTTTATGTGTAAAAAATTAGTTGATTGACTTCTTTTTAAAATAAAACATGCAACTAGCATAAGGCTACTGATATTAAATGCCAAAAAAATCAATATAAACATTACAGAAAAGCAGGTTACGGACACTACACTGTTTTTGTAGTGTCCGTAACCATGTTTGTGTTTCTACAGCAAAGCTATAGTAAAATATCCAACAAATGAATTAATATTTTAACTCTCCAATGATCTTAAGGTATCTTAAAAGAAAATGGGCTTCATGAAGACTTTGTAAGTTAACTATTGACAAAGGGTTACAGACACTACATCTTTTCAGAAAATAGCATTTTCACGTTTTGATAATTCATGAAAAAAATAATATAATATATACACAAAAGATTTTTTTTGCTCTAAAATTAACTACTTTAGAGCAATGATTTTGTGCAAAGACTGTAAAAAGGAAGTAATTAAAAGCTGGTTTTAATTTATTATAACAAATTTTAAAAATTGCACTTGAAAATTGTTTAACAGACCACCATTTCTGCATTGTTGACCATATCTTCACCAATTTTTATCTGATTTCAACAAAACCAACTCCAAAATAATTCTAAATTAATTTACTGTTTACTGAGTATGCAGAAATGCTTCATTTTGTATTTGACAATGTAGAATTTTTTCTGAAAAAAAAGGGAATTTTTGAAGCGCAACCGCATAACACTGTAAAACAGCTGTTTTGTGTATACGTTTTTATCACCTGTGTGAAAACTATTGAAGGTAGAGCCTTGCAATTTGGTCTGAAATTTCTTTATGCATTGTACATTAGAATGAAATTAATTCATACTCTCAAAGCATGAAGAATTTGATAAAAACAGTGTATAACATTGTACTATTTTAAATGCTCCCTATATTGTGTTTCACCCGATAAAATTGCATTGCTTTCTGTCAGTACCAAAATGTTTGACCTTTAAACCTAGATGTTGCCATTCTCGAAAAAA
Organism: Serripes groenlandicus; assembly: GCA_031761405.1. NCBI lineage: Eukaryota > Metazoa > Mollusca > Bivalvia > Cardiida > Cardiidae > Serripes > Serripes groenlandicus. The sequence continues at coordinate 44,471,206 of JASEVX010000002.1, read as the reverse complement.
ACTTTAACCTTGACCATTACTTATGAACCATAACAGGTACGGCTACCATATTTCACATGTGTATTCCTTGTGACATGACCCTTCGGTCAGTACCAACATTTTTGACCTTGCGACCTTGACCTTTGACCTAGATGTTGCCATTCTCGAAAAAAACTTTAACCTTGGCCATTACTTTTGAACCATAACAGGTACGGCTACCATATTTCACATGTGTATTCATTGTGACATGACCTTTCTGTCAGTACCAACATTTTTGACCTTGCGACCTTGACCTTTGACCTAGATGTTGCCATTCTCAAAAAAAACTTTAACCTTCACCACTACTTTTGAACCATAACAGGTAAGGCTACCATATTTCACATGTGTATACCTTGTGACATGACCTTTCTGTCAGTACCAAAATGTTTCACATTGCGACCTTCACCTTTCACCTAGATGTTGCCATTCTCGATAAAATAAACTTTAACCTTGACGACTACTTTTGAATCATAACAGGTACGGCTACCATATTTAACATGTGTATACCTTGTGACATGACCTTTCTGTCAGTACCAAAATTTTTCGCTTTGACCTAGATGTTGTCATTCTCGAAAAAAACTTAACCTTGACCTTGAACCATAACAGGTACGGCTACCATATTTCACATGTGTATTCCTTGTGACATGACCTTTCTGTCAGTACCAACATTTTTGACCTGGCGACCTTGACCTTTAACCTAGATGTTGCCATTCGGCGGCATCAGTGTTTCACAAACACATCTTGTTTACTTAGAAATTATGGTTAAATTAAGGTTTGCGTGCAACTACATTAAGAGTCCATATCTGTAACTACTTGATGCATTCCATTGCCTTCCTAACCATCACACATATTAAAATAATCAAGTGCAAATCCTGCATATAATGCAAATTATCACCCTTTTAAAAATTGTTGTTAATGTTTTGCATGCAACTACAGTCACATTAGAGTCTATTATCTCAGTAACTTAAATAAGTGGTGGAACAGCGTCATCACTTCATAAATGCCATTATGCAGCCGCAGGTTTTCTGTCACCACAAATTCAAAATACGACGTGCGGCTACCCTTACATATGTGACTGCTACAGTACGTGACCGTCGGAATGTTGCTGCAGCACTATAATTGCTATTGGTCGTAGGCTATTTTGCTTTATATGGCTATAGTGAAAACTTAAAAAATCTTCTCCTCCAAAAGTGTCAGGCCGATTTTCAAATAATTTTGTAGAAATGTTCCTTGGATGACCTTCTATCAGATTCCTTCAAGCCATGTTGATTGGTTAAAAAACATGGCCACCAGGGGGCCGGCTATTTTGCCTTATATGGCTATAGTGAAAACTTAAAAGATCTTCTCCTCCCAAAGTGTCGGGCCAATTTTCAAATAATTTTGTAGAAATATTCCTTAAGTGACCTTAAGGGCCTCTTGTTCAAGTTTGTGTAAATATGTTTTTAAAGTCGTCTGCTGCAGATTTGTTGTATGTGGGAAAGGGTTTAACCTAGGTTTTGAGAATCCAAAGAAGATTAATCCCCTTATCAACAGAAATAACATTTCTGTAACAAGCAATGTAAACATTTACCCTGATCCTGCTGTACACAAATTCATACATTCACGTGTCATGTCATACTTCTAAATGCAGGCCATTTCATCTTCAAAAGCACGAATACTGAAGTTTCTGTAATCATAGTACAACCTATGTCGACATGTATGTACAGCATTTACTCCTTCTCACAATGTTGTCTACCAATCGTTGTAACCCCTTCCCACATACAACAACTCTACAGATGATGACTTAGAAAGCATATAGATATATTGTGAAAAACTCTACTAATTGAAGAATAATCTTTTAATAGAGTTGAAAACATTGTGGCAAAAGGAGAAATTGTTCATCATTGGCAATTTCTTCATTTGTCATCATATTTTCAAAAGCTATCTGCTGCAGAGGTGTCAGAAAGCATTGGTATGTGGGAAAGTGTTAATTGTAGTTTTAAATAATGCCTATGTACATTTACAGTACTAAATTAGTGATAGCAGTGCTCATAATTAAGGTATTGTTCACATACCAATAATTAAACCATTTTTAGCTCACCTGAGCTTTGCTCAAGGTGAGTTATTGTGATCGCCTTTTGTCCGTCGTCCGTTGTGCGTCAACTTCTTCTCCTCAGTAACCAGTGGGTCAATTAGGATGAAACTTCATAGAAAGCATCCTCTCAATGACCTCACCAGATTCCTTCAAGCCATGTTGGTTGGTTAAAAAACATGGCCACCAGGGGGCGGGGCTATTTTGCCTTATATGGCTATAGTGAAAACTTAAAAGATCTTCTCTTTTGAAAGTGTCTGGCTGATTTTCAAATAACTTTGTAGAAATATTCCTTAAGTGACCCACTATTAGATTCCTTCAAGCCATTTGATTGGTCGAAAAACATGGCCGCCTGTAAGTGAGCAGGGCTATTTTGCTTTATATGGCTGTAGTGAAAACTTAAAAAATCTTCTCCTCCAAAAGTGTCAGGCCGATTTTCAAATAATTTTGTAGAAATGTTCCTCGGATGACCCTCTACCAGATTCCTTCAAGCCATGTGGATTGGTTAAAAAACATGGCCGCCAGGCGGGCGGGGATATTCTGCTTTATGTGGCTATAGTGAAAACTTAAGAAATCTTCTTCTCCGAAAGTGTTCGGCCAAATTTCAAATAATTTTGTAGAATTGTTCCTTAAGTGACCCACTTTCAGATTCCTTCAAGCCATGTTGATTGGTTGAAAAACATGGCCGCAATGGGGGGGGGGGGGGGTAATTTTGCCTTATATGATATCATTGAAAGTTATATGGCTATAATGAAGACTTAAACAAAAAATTTCTGACGAAAGTGTCGGGCCGATTTTCAAATAATTTTGTAGAAATATTCCTTGGATAACCTTCTATCAGATTCCTTCAAGCCATGTTGATTAGTCGAAAAACATGGCCGCCAGGGGGGGTGGGGCTGTTTTGCCTTATATGGCTAAAGTGAAAACTTAAAAAATCTTCTCCTCCGAAAGGATCGGGCCGATTTTCAAATAATTTTGTAGAAATGTTCCTTTAGTGACCCACTATCAGATTCCTTCAAGCCATGTGTATTGGTCGAAAAACATGGCCGCCAGTGGACAGGGCTATTTTGCCTTATACATGTATGGCTATAGTGAAAACTTAAATAATCTTCTGCTTCGAAACTGGTTGGCAGATTTTCAAATAATTTTGTAGAAATGCTCCTTGGATGACCCTCTATCAGATTCCTTCAAGCCATGTTGTTTGGTCGAAAAACTTGGCCGCGTATATAGCTAAAGTGAAAAAAAAAATTAGGTGAGCGAATCGGGGCCATCATGGCCCTCTTGTTTTTTGTTGCAATGATTTCAGTAATTGTATGTCCATGAGAATAAATCAATGTATGTTGATAAGTGTGTTTGCTCTTGTACCACTTATTAAATCGATTTGAAACGTTAATGTTAGTTTCACTATCAAAACCATAATAAAATATTGAATTGTTGTGCATGATTTTAAACAACAATTACGAACAATGTCGATCAAGACCAGCATGCACATTCGTAAAGTCTTGTCCTGGTCTAGAATGTTCGCTACTGATTGAATAACATTAAGTAAAGACGAGTCCAGCAATACGTAAGAATACGTCTAAAGAGAGGGACATCCGAGTGATACTCGTTGTAAACACTAAGCTGGAAAAGGTTTATATATATATATGCGTTACTCACTCTTCTTAATTTAAGACATTGACTTACACTGTTAATCATAATGATAATACAATCATAATGATAATACAATCAGTTCAGACACATTTATTGAGTAGTTTAAGCTACATATTGATGCGAACAGCATAGGCCAAGATTAGAATATATGAATGTGCTGGCTGAGCTGAGTTTACTTCTTTTCGAGTTCAAAGTTGTGCATATTATGAAACGAAAACAGTTCTTAACCCTTTCCCCCATATAGACGCTTTCTGACGCTTATGCAGCAGACTACTTTTTGAAAACACAGTGACAATAGAAGAAATTGCTCAATATGAGCAATTTCTCCTTTTAGTCACCATGTTTTCTACTCTATTCAACTATTGTACTTTCCTTTAAAGGGAGTTTCCGAATTTGTTCGAGTATGTTTTCAATGTCGTCTGCCGCAGATTTGTTGTATATGAGAAAGGGTTAAGGTCGCAAATAGAGGGAATATGGTTAACATGAGCCAGATCTTCCCTTCGTTCAAATGACTGCTATATAGGAAGCCGAGTCCCGGTAGCTCAGTCGGTAGCGACGCGGGCCGGCAATCCAGGGGTAGTGAATTTGAATCTCAGCTCGGCAAATATTCTTTCGGAGGTTTGACAAAAGTCACTGACATGCGTCATTCATCTTTCATCTTTTCAAGTTTTGCTAAGTAAATTAAGAATCCATATTTCAGTATTTACTTGATGCATTGCATTGAAACTTTATACAACCCTACCCAGCTATTACATTTATGTAGATTATCAAGTTAGATAACTCTATCCTGCATTTTATGCAAGTTATGGCCCTTTTTTTTCTTAAAAATTCTGGTTAATGTTTTGCGTGCAACTACATTAAAAGACCTCTTAGGTATATTAGTAACTACTTGATACATTGAATTGAAACGTTACACAACCCTTCCCAACCATCACATCTATGTATATATATAGATTATCAAGTTAGATAACTCTATCCTGCATTTTATGCAAGTTATGGCCCTTTTTTTACTTAGAAATTATGGTTAAAGTTTTTCGTGCAACTAAATTAAGAGTTCATATCTAAGTATTTACTTGATGTATTGCATTGAAACTTAATACAACCCTACCGAACTGTCACACTTATGTAGATTATCAAGTGAGATAATTCTATCCTGCATTTTATGCAAGTTATGGCCCTTTTTAGCTCGCCTATTCGAAGAAATAGGGGGAGCTTATGTTATCGCGTTGGTGTTGACGTTGGCGTACGCGTTGCCAGCTTGGTCAAACCTTTGCGTGCAAGGCCTTTTCTCAGACACTGTGTATGCTGTTGCTTTGAAACTTCACACACTTATTCAGGGTCATTATATGAAGTCCCATAACTCTAGAATGGATTTTTACTGAATTGTGACCCTTTTTGGACTTAGAATTTTGGTCAAACCTTTGCGTGCAAGGCCTTTTCTCAGACACTGTGTATGCTGTTGCTTTGAAACTTCACACACTTATTCAGGGTCATTAGATGACCTTGTAAGTCAAGTCCCATAACTCTGGAATGGATTTTGACTGAATTGTGCCCCTTTTTGGACTTAGAATATTGGTCAAACCTTTGCGTGCAAGGCCTTTTCTCGGACACTGTGTATGCTGTTGCTTTGGAACTTCACACACTTATTCAAGTTCATTATATGACCCTGTATGTCAAGTCCCATAACTCTGGAATGGATTTTTACTGAATTGTGCCCCTTTTTGGACTTAGAATTTTGATCTAACCTTTGCGTGCAAGGCCTTTTCTCAGACACTGTGTATGCTGTTGCTTTGAAACTTCACACACTTATTCAGGGTCATTAGATGACCTTGTAAGTCACGTTCCATAACTCTGGAATGGATTTTGACTGAATTGTGCCCCTTTTTGGTCAAACCTTTGTGTGCAAGGCCTTTTCTCAGACACTGTGTATGCTGTTGCTTTGAAACTTCACACACTTATTCAGGGTCATTATATGAAGTCCCATAACTCTGGAATGGATTTTTACTGAATTGTGACCCTTTTTGGACTTAGAATTGTGGTCAAACCTTTGCGTGCCAAGCCTTTTCTCAGACACTGTGTATGCTGTTGCTTTGAAACTTCACACACTTATTCAGGGTCATTAGATGACCTTGTAAGTCACGTTCCATAACTCTGGAATGGATTTTGACTGAATTGTGCCCCTTTTTGGTCAAACCTTTGTGTGCAAGACTGGGAATTTTGGATTATAGTTAGGCATTCAAGGCCTTTTCTCAGAAACTATATAATTTATGCTGTTGCTATTTAACGGTTTTCTTTCCTTTGTAAATTTATTTTCAACTGAATTATTCCATTTTTGGATTTTGTACTTTTACCAATTCTATAACTGTTCTGAAGTAGGCCCTGATAGATGATGGCCCTGATAGGCGAGCTATATTGTCCTCCGACAACTCTTGTTTTACTTAGAAATTCTGGTTAAAGTTTTGCGTGCAACTACATTAAGAGACCATCTCTTAGTAACTACTTGATGCATTGCATTGAAACTTTATACAACCCTTCCCAACCATCACACCTATGTAAACAATCAAGGACGATAGCTCTATCCAGTATATTTTGCAATTGATGGCCCTTTTTAGCTCACCTATTCGAAGAAGTAGGGGAGCTTATGTAGTCACCCTGGCGTTGGCGTTGCCATCTTGGTCAAACCTTTGCGTCAAGGCCTTTTCTCAGAAACTGTGTATACTGTTGCTTTGAAACTTCGCACACATATTCAGGGTCATTATGTGACCTTGTATGTCAACTTCCATAACTCTGAAATGAAATTTTTACTGAATTGTGCCCCTTTTTGGACTAAGAATGTTGGCCAAACCTTTGCGTGCAAGGCCTTTTCTCAGACACTGTGTATGCTGTTGCTTTGAAACTTCACACACTTATTCAGAGTCTTTATATGACCTTGTATGTAAAGTCTCATAACTCTGGAATGGATTTTGACTGAATTGTGCCCCTTTTTGGACTTAGAATTTTGGTCAAACCTTTGCGTGCAAGGCCTTTTCTCAGACATTGTGTATGCTGTTGCTTTGAAACTTCACACACTTATTCAGGGTCATTATATGATCTTGTATGTCAAGTCTCATAACTCTGGAATGGATTTTGACTGAATTGTGCCCCTTTTTGGACTTATAATGTTTGTCAAACCTGTGCGTGCAAGGCCTTTTCTCAGACACTGTGTATGCAGTTTGTGTAACTAAACCTGTTTATCATCCTATATACAGATCATGCAGAGAACTAATAAATTAAAAAGTAAGTTCACTTAGTAAGTTAAACTAGATCGCGCAGTCGATGGCATGCCATCGCAAATCCAAACACTTTCGGGGCGGGGCCAAAAACAAAAAAGTGCTCTTACACACCCCACTCATATAAGCAAGCCGCACTCTGGCCAGGTTAATGTCGCAAGAGATGGCCAGTTTAATGTTTTAGGCTTATATTTCTAAGATGTTATCTTCACCCAATTTTGTTAGCACAGATGGACAGACAGACAGACGGAGGCAATCACAATATCCCTGACGCTTTTTAAAACGTTTGGGGATAACCAGCAAAACTAGAATGTATTACCCAGCCACAATGTGGTGCGAGCATTAAATATCACGGTCAACTTCATTTTCAGCTTAGGTCAATTTTGGTGTAATTACTAAGCTAATAATATTTAATCTCCATGGACCTAATTTTCAATGTATGTACATTTTTAGCCGCCTATTTGAAGAATATGCGCGCTTATGTAGTCACCCCGTCATCACTGTTGTAGCACGCCTATTCGAATAATAAGGGCGCTTAAGTAGCCACCCAGGCGTTGGCGTCAGCGTTGCCAGGTTAAGATTTCCATGCAAGTATTGACAATTTGTGATGTCTCGCAATAAATAATAGTGTGTGGTTTTATCTGATACTGTAAATCTTCGGTATTATGTTCACTATCGGCATACATCGTATATATAAACAAATTTACAGATCTAAAAGGCCCAAAAGGGCCTGTATGGACCTGGTTAACATTTGTATTCAAGTATTGAAAAGGTGTATTATCTTGCAATAGGTGATACTGTGTGACTTTACCTAATGCTATAACCGTTCTGAGAGTAGGCCCTCCTGATAGGCGAACTATATTGTCCTCCGACAACTCTTGTTTTAACTAGAAATTTGGTTAAAGTTTTGCATGCAACTGAATTAAGGGTCGATATCCTAGTATTTACATTTGTAATTGATGTATTGATTTGAAACTTTATACAACCCTTCCCAACTGTCATACCTATGTTGATTTTCAAGTTAAATAACTCTATCCTGCATTTTATGCAAGTTATGGCCCTTTTTGGACTTATAAATTCTGGTTAAAATTTTGCATGCAACTACATTGAGAGACCATATATGTTAGTAATTACTTGACGCATTGCATTGGAACTTTATACAGCCCTTCCCAAACATCACACCTATGTAAACAATCAAGTACGATAACTCTATCCAGCATTATATGCAAGTTATGACCCTTTTTGGACTTAAGAAAATTCTGGTTAAAGTTTTGCAACTACATTTAGAGTGTAATCTCAGTAACAACTTGAAGCATTGTATTGAAACTTTATGCAACCTTTCCCAATTTCACAACTATATACACAACCAATTAAGATAACTCTATCCTGCATATGGTGCAAATTGTTGCCATGTTTATGCCCCCGGAATCACCGATTCGGTGGGCATCTATTTTTAGCTCCACTGGCAGTCGAGCTTATGTCATGGCATATTGTCCGTCGTGCGTGCGTGCGTAAACTTTTTCCTTTAAACAACTTCTTCTCCCTAACCACTTGGCCAATTTGGTTGAAACTTCATGGGAAGCATCCTCTCAATGTCCTCTACTAAATTCCTTCAATTTTTTTTGATCCATTCGAAATTCTGGTTTCCATAGCAACCGAAAGAAAAAAATAGTGAAAACTTAAAAAATCTTCTTCTCCAAGTGTTCAGCAGATTTTCAAAAAAAATTGTAGAAATGTTCCATGGGTGACCCTCTATCAGATTCCTTCAAGCCATGTTGATTGTTAAAAAAACATGGCCGTCACAGGGCGGGGCTATTTTGCCTATATGGCTAAAGAGAAAACTTAAAAAATCTTCTCCTCCAAAAGTGTCAGGCCGATTTTCAAATAATTTTGTAGAAATGTTCCATGGGTGACCCTTTATTAGATTCCTTCAAGAAATGTTGATTGGTTGAAAAACATGGCCGCCAGGGGGCGGGGCTATTTTGCCTTATATAGCTATAGTGAAAACTTGAAAAATCTTCTTCTCCGGAAGTGTTCAGCCGATTTTCAAATAATTTTGTAGAAATGTTCATTGGGTGACCCTCTATCAGATTCCTTCAAGTCATGTTGATTGGTCGAAAAACATGGCAGCCAGAGGGCGGGGCTATTTTGCCTTATATGACCATAGTGAAAACTTAAAAAATCTTCTCCTCCGAAAGTGTTTGGCTGATATTCAAATAATTTTGTAGAAATGTTTCTAGGCTTACCCTCTTTCAGATTCCTTCAAGCCATGTTGATTGGTTGAAAAATATGGCTGCCAGGGGGTGGGGCTATTTTGCCTTATATGGCTATAGTGAAAACTTAAAATATCCTCTCCTCCTAAAGTGTCAGGCCGATTTTCAAATAATTTTGCAGAAACATTCCTTTAAGCCATGGTGGTTGGTAAAAAAAATAGCCACAAGGGGGCAGGGATATTTTATTTTGCCTTATGGCCGTGGAGCGATACTGGCCCTCTTGGGCCTCTTGTTTGGCCTGTCTGCACGTCTGTCTGTCTGTCTGTCTGTCTGTCTGTTTGTCTGTCTGTCTGTCTGTCTGCACGAAAAAAACTTTAACCTTGACCACTACTTTTGAACCATAACAGGTACGGCTACCATATTTCACATGTGTATTCCTTGTGACATGACCTTTCTGTCAGTACCAAATTTTTTGACCTTGCGACCTTGACCTTTGACCTAGATGTTGCCATTCTCGAAAAAAACACTTTAACCTTGGCCATTATTTTTTAACCATAACAGGTACGGCTACCATATTTCACATGTGTATTCCTTGTGACATGACCTTTCTGTCAGTACCACAATTTTTGACCTTGCGACCTTGACCTTTGACCTAGATGTTGCCATTATCAAAAAAACCTTTAACCTTGACCACTTCTTTTGAACCATAACAGGTAAGGCTACCATATTTCACATGTGTATTCCTTGTGACATGACCTTTCTGTCAATACTAACATATTTGACCTGGCGACCTTGACCTTTGACCTAGATGTTGCCATTCGGGGGCATCAGTGTTTCACAAACACATCTTGTTTTACTTAGAAATGATGGTTAAATTAAGGCGTGCAACTACAGTAAGAGTCCATATCTTAGTAACTACTAGATGCATTCCATTGAAATGTTATACAGCCCTTCCCAACCATCACACCTGTGACAATAATCAAGTTAAATAACTCTATCCTGCATATAATGCAAATTATCAGCCTTTAAGAAATTGTGGTTAATGTTTTTCATGCAACTACATTAGAGTCCATTATCTCAGTAATTTAAATAAGCGGTGAAATAGTAGAGCGTGCTGGCCTCCGACAGCTCTTGTTGTTATCTCAAATAACAGAGATTCTGGTGACTGAGCTTTGGAACATATTTATAATGCTGTATATTCTCCTTCGAATAGATGAAAATCTATGTGAAAACAACCAGTTGCTTGGAAAGAATGTTGTGTAGAGTACTGGTGTGGAGACAGCTGGTAATGCATGGGAATGTGAAGTGGCCGCAGTGATATGACCGAAAATGTTGTTGATGGCGGAGTTTGTGAAGTGTTTGGAGTACTGGTGTGCGGATTTTTAGCCAGGAAATGTATGAGTGTGTGAACTGTGTGGAGTACCGGTGTGAGGAATTTAGGAAACGCGTGAGTGTGTTAACTGTGTGGAATACTGGTGCATGGAGCAAGGAAACATGAGGATGTGTGAACTGTTTGGAGTTCTGGTGCGAGGAGCTATGAAACATGTAAGAGTGTGAACAGTATGGAATACTGGTGCGAGAAGCTATGAAACACGTAGGAGTGTGAACTGTGCAATACTGGTGCGAGGAGCTGTGAAACAAGTAGCTGTGTGAACTGTGAAGAGAGATCGTGCGTGGAGCTATGAAACATGTAGGAGTGTGAAGTGTGTACAATACTGGTGCGTAGAGCTATAAATCATGTAGGAATGTGAACAGTGTTGAGTACTGGTTCGAGAAGCTATGAACAAGTAGGTGTGTGAACTATATAGAGTTCTGGTGCGAGGAGCTATGAAACACGTAAGAGTGTGAACAGTATGGAATACTGGTGCGAGAAGCTATGAAACACGTACGAGTGTGAACTGTGCAATACTGGTGCGAGGAGCTGTGAAACACGTAGGAGTGTGAACTGTGTTTAGTAGAGGTGCGTGGAGATATGAAACACGTAGGAGTGTGAACTGTGTGGAGTACTGGTTCGAGAAGCTATGAACAAGTAGGTGTGTGAACTATATAGAGTTCTGGTGCGAGGAGCTATGAAACACGTAAGAGTGTGAACAGTATGGAATACTGGTGCGAGAAGCTATGAAACACGTACGAGTGTGAACTGTGCAATACTGGTGCGAGGAGCTGTGAAACACGTAGGAGTGTGAACTGTGTTTAGTAGAGGTGCGTGGAGATATGAAACACGTAGGAGTGTGAACTGTGTGGATCAGTACTGGTTCGAGAAGCTATGAACAGGTAGGTGTGTGAACTATATGGAGTACAGGTGCGAGGAGCTATGAAACACGTAGGAGTGTGAACTGTGTTGAATGCAGGTGCGTGGAGATATGAAACACGTAGGAGTGTGAACTGTGATGAGTACAGGTGCGTGGAGATATGAAACACGTAGGAGTGTAAACAGTGTGCAGTACTGGTGCCAGGAGCTATGAAACACGTAGGAGTGTGAACTGTGTGGAGTACTGGTGCGAGGAGCTATGAAACACGTAGCTGTGTTAACAGTGTGGAGTACTGGTGCAGGAGCTGTGAAACACGTACGAGTGTGAACAGTATGGAGTACTGGTGCCAGAAGCTGTGAAACACGTACGAGTGTGAACTTTGTGGAGTACTGGTGCAAGGAGCTATGAAACACGTAGGAGTGTGAACTGTGTAGAGTACTGGTGCGAGGAGCTATGAAACACGTAGCTGTGTGAACAGTGTGGAGTACTGGTGCGAGGAGCTATGAAACACGTAGCTGTGTGAACAGTATGGAGTACTGGTGCCAGGAGCTGTGAAACACGTAGGAGTGTGAACTGTGTGGAGTACTGGTTCGAGAAGCTTTGAAACAAGTAGCTGTGTGAACTGTGTGCAATACTGGTGCGAGGAGCTATTAAACAATTTGCTGTGTGAACTGTGTGCAATACTGGTGCGAGGAGCTATTAAACATGTAGGCGTGTGAACAGTGTGGAGTACTGATCCAAGGAGCTATGAAACACGTACCCGTGTGAACTGTGTGCATTACTGGTGCGAGGAGCTATTAAACACGTAGGCGTGTGAACAGTGCAATACTGGTGCGAGGTCTATGAAACACGTAGCTGTGTGAACTGTGTGCAATAATGGTTCGAGGAGCTATGAATCATGTAGGAGTGTAAACTGTGTAGAATACTGGTGTAAGGAGGTATTCAACACGTAGCTGTGTGAACTGTGTGCAATACTGGTTCGAGGAGCTATAAAACACGTAGGAGTGTGAACAGTGGTGAGTACTGGTGTGAGGAGCTATTAAACAAGTAGCTTGTGAACTGTGTGGAAGCCAGGCAACGCTTGAGTGTGTGAACTCTGTGAAGTACTGGTGCGAGGAGCTATGCAACACGTAGGAGTGTGAACTGTGTGAAGTACTGGTGCGAGGAGCTATGAAACAAGTAGCTTGTGAACTGTGTGGAACCCAGGCAACGCTTGAGTGTGTGAACTCTGTGAAGTACTGGTGCAAGGAGCTATGCAACACGTAGGAGTGTGAACTGTGTGAAGTACTGGTGCGAGGAGCTATAAAACAAGTAGCTTGTGAACTGTGTGGAAGCCAGGCAACGCTTGAGTGTGTGAACTCTGTGAAGTACTGGTGCAAGGAGCTATGCAACACGTAGGAGTGTGAACTGTGTGAAGTACTGGTGCAAGGAGCTAAGAAACACGTAGGAGTGTGAACTGTGCAGAGTACTGGTGCAAGGAGCTATGCAACACGTAGCTGTGTGAACTGTGTGCTTACTGGTGCGAGGAGCTATGAAACACAGGAGTGTGAACAGTTTTGAGTACTGGTGCGACGAGCTATGAAACAAGTAGCTGTGTGAACTGTGTGGAAGCCAGGAAACGCCTGAGTGTGTGAACTGTGTGGAGTACTGGTGCGAGGAGCTATGAAACAAGTAGCTGTGTGAACTGTGTGGAGTACTGGTGTGAGGAGCTATGAAACAAGTAGCTGTGTGAACAGTGTGGAGTACTGGTGCGTGGAGCTAGGAAACAAGTAGCTGTGTGAACAGTGTGGAGTACTGGTGCGTGGAGCTATGAAACAAGTAGCTGTGTGAACTGTATGGAGTACTGGTGTGAGGAGCTATGAAACAAGTAGCTGTGTGAACTGTGGGCAATACTGGTGCGAGAAGCTATGAAACAAGTAGCTGTGTGAACTGTATGGAGTACTGGTGCGAGGAGCTATGAAACAAGTAGCTGTGTGAAGTGTGTGGAGTACTGGTGCGTGGAGCTAGGAAACAAGTAGCTGTGTGAACGGTGTGGAGTACTGGTGTGAGGATCTATGAAACAAGTAGCTGTGTGTGAACAGTGTGGAGTACTGGTGTAAGGAGCTTTGAAACAAGTAGCTGTGTGAACTGTGTGGAGAACTGGTGCGAAACAACTTCTGCTTTTGTCACATGTTTTCAACTTAATAAAGTAATTACATCTTCATTTATATAGATTATCTGTGTTTTCTCCTAGATGTTTAAAAAAAATGACTTTTGAAGATTTGTTGTTTGAAGAAAAATGTTCATCTTTTACCATGTCGGCTTGTTTGTGTGTGAAGTGACTCATATACTAATACTCGAATTACAGCCTTATTTATCTAACATAATAAACATTTCGATTATGGAATGTCGATGGATTTCTTCTCGTTTTATTGATAATTAGTTTACTAAGCATATACTATATAAGTAACGGCATGGCCAAACCGAAATTAAGGTCCGTACGACTGGTAAATATCCAGATAACCGAGCAGTCTGATCACATTTAAACTGAACACGAACATATATATGACCAAACAACAACAGCCAATGAAGTACTTAATGGTATAGTGTGGTTTGACTTATGTAATAACATATATCTTTAAAGGAACGTGTGTAATCCACCTAGCATCAAAACTGCCGCGCAACACTGTCAACAATTTTTTTCTCTCTCTCTCTGTCTGTCTATGTCTCTCTCTTTCTCTGTCTGTCTGTCTGTCTGTCTGTCTGTCTGTCTGTCTGTCTCTCTCTCTCTCTCTGTCTCTCTCTCTCCCCTCTCTCTCTCTCTCTCTCTCTCTCTCTCTCTCTATCTCCCCTCTCTCTCTCTCTCCTCTCTATCTCTTTCTCTCTCTCTCTCGCTCTCTCTCTCTCTCTCTCTCTCTCTCTTTCTCTTTCTCTCTGTCCTCTCTCTCTCTCTCTCTCTCTCTCTCTTTCTGTCTCTCTCTCTCTCTCTCTCTCTCTCTCTCTCTCTCTCTCTCTCTCTCTCTCTCTCTCTCTCTCTCTCTCTCGCTCTCGCTCGCTCGCTCTCTACATCGTGACAATACAAACATCCCCTCAAATAACATGTGAATCACTTTGGTTATATCAACATTTAGTTACATGCATCAATTACGTTAACCTATCGAGATGAAATTGACTTTCTATTTCTTTCAGTAACTCCTGTCTGTCATGGAGGTATCAGGGAGGAGACAGGTAGGGAGCGATGACTTGAGTACTGGTATTCTCTGTGACCCATGTAAAGGTGAACATGAAGAGGAAAACGCAGTATTCTATTGTACAGTTTGCATTGAGTTCCTATGTGACGCTTGTACTAGAGCACACAGAAGAGCCAAAATATCGAAACATCATCAATTGTTAGATCGAGACAGCATGCCAAAGGAGAAGTTAACATCGTCGGAGAGCATGTGTACAACACATAACGGGAAACTACTTGAGTATTATTGTCAAATCCATGATGATTGCTGCTGTTCCGTTTGTTCCACCCTTGAACACAAACAGTGTAAAGTAGAGTACATCGACGATATTGCGATGGAATTCGAAAAAACTAAAGAGTATAAATCCCTGTTGAGCGCAATAGCAAATCTTACTCAACTACTGAAAAATACGAAGACAATTTCATTGAAAAAAAAGGATGACGTGGGGAAATTCCACATGAAGTTTGTTTCTGATTTAAAGAAATTTAGGTCTGAGATAAACCAGATTTTAGATTCCTTAGAACAAAGTACCTTGTTAGAAGCCCAGACCGTGAGGGACAAGGATACCAACTCGACTGAATCAGCGTCCACAACGTGTGATGTGATAATGGCTGACCTTGAGGAGATGTGCAGTAACATGGAGACACAGAAGAAATACAAACAAAAACGACAATTGGTGATCTTTGCTAAAAAGTACCAAAATGAAATAAAACATTATGACACTATTATTGCGGAATTGACGAATCAATGTGAAATACAAGATTACGCATTTAGGCCGAATGATATTATTATTCAGTCTATCAAAGCTGTACACAGTCTTGGAAAATTGGAAAATAAAACGAAAGAAGAAAGTAAAACAAAGATACAGAGAAAGAAGGTGGTGGGACCTGAGAAGACACCTGTACCAAGTAAGTCCTTATCATTGAGACATGTTGGGGAAGTCGATATCAAACATCAAACAGATACTAGAAACTGTTCGATAACAGGAGGAGTAATGTTAGACAACAACATGCTGGCCTTGGTTGATCATTTTAACTCCAGTGTAAAGCTCGTTGACGTTACCAATAACAAAGTGATATCCTGTATAAAACCACATGCATCGCCATATTATATAACACGTGTAGAACGTGATCAGATCGTCGTCACATATAACAATACTCTCGTATTCATAAAGGTTGGCGAGATATTGTCGGTAGTGAAGGAAGTGGAACTTGATGGGTGGTGTCGCGGTATTGTTTATACAAACAACACATTGATTGTCTGTTGTCTGAATCCTGTTTGCGTAAAAATCCTTGATTTAAATGGACACATATTAAAAACAATAACCACAGATAAAAAGGGGAACGTCCTGTTTAACAGCGCAGACTACATTGCGCTAAGTACTGACAAAAGAACACTATACGTATCAGATTATGTCAACCACACTGTAACAGGTATGGATTTTGACGGTGCTGTACAACATGTATATAAACATGACAAACTGAAGCATCCAAAGGGTCTGGCAGTAGATAGAGAAGGTAATATCTATATAGCTGGGTGGGGGTTAAACAATATACATATAATATCCCCACAATGTACTACATGTACCATACAAGTAATATCGAAAATGAATAACCCACACGTAGTTATATATTGTGAAATAGATAACAGACTGTACATAGGTGGAAGGTTAGTAAACCGAACCAACTCAATATCGATTTATCAGATACAGTGATATATTCACGACGGTAACATATCACAGGATCCGTCTCGGTGAACTACGAATCGGGAACAAACTATATGGAAGGTGCATCAAGTGTAGATCCAGATCGACCTGAGCATCCTGCAAACAATTCAGGATCCGTTCATCAGAGAGAAAGATAGTGATATATACAACCTAAAGAATAACGTATCACAGAACCAGACTCTTATTGAACCTCGCTTCAGGAACGTAGACTTTAAGGAATGAGTGACAAGTGTAGATCCAGATCATCTTGTTTATCCTGCAATCAATTCAGATTCAACAGATACATGTGATATGTATACACCATAGCAAAGAACCCGATTCTAAATGAACTGCTCCTCAAACAAACATCCTAAGAATTGTGCGGCAAGTGTAAAACCCTGATCATCTTGTGCATTCTGCACACATTTCAGATTCCGTTAATCAGATAAGAGTTATTAATACAAAAGGGACATATCATAGAACCCGACTCGCAGTGAGCTACGTTCGAAACCTTCTGCAACTAATTTGCCAATAGTACAAAGTCAGATTAAACTGCCAAGGTGCATTGGTCGACCTTAGCCCTTTTACATAGGGAACAAATATTACTAAACGTACTAAATTATGATTATTTTAGGGCATGCTTTTGCCAAATCAGTCTTCGGCTAGTTAAGACATGTTTCGTCCGCACAAGTTGCAACGATACAATTGTGGAAATTATAGATAAGGTACACATGCAACGGTAATTCATTTAAGTATTGTCATTGAACATTCAACTGTCGTATACCTTGTAGAATTGTATAATAAACTGACCTTGTAATGTATAAACTGTATCTTGCGACAGTTGAATTTACACGGATAATACATATGTTTGTTTTATATGTTATTTGTTTTAAAGTCGTCTTCCGCAGACCTTTTGTCACAAAGTTTTTAACTTAATAATTGATAATTATACTTTCTTTAATAAAGATTTTCCATAATTGAAAATATCTGAGTAAAACTACCAAAGATCTCTACAAATTAAGGCGCAAGAAAGCATCTGTATGTGGGAAAGGGTAATTGTCATAATGGATGTATAAAGAGCATATGAGTTGAGAAATGAAAGTTCAAGCCATCACATTCAAATTTAGATTGCAAGTATATGTCTACACTTTGTGCATAACCCGGTACCGGTTTTTTTTTTAAACAAGGTTTTGAGAATCCAAAGAAGATCGATCCACTTAGTAACACAAAGCACATTTGAGCCGTCCCGCGAGAAAACCAAGAGTATGGCCTCTGCGTAATGTAACGACCCAGATCAGCCTGCGCAGTCCGAGCAAACTGATCCAGGCCGATACATTCCGTCTCAGGGAGATAAAGATATAGAGTAATGATTCCTGAAACAGAAAATCCACAGGAGGCGAAAAGTGTCTACCCGGGTTAGCCTGCGCGGCATGCTTAGGCTGATCTTGGTCGATACTTTACGCAGAGTCCATGATGTTGGTTTTCCCGGCCAGGTCATACCAAAGACTTTAAAAATGGTAGTAGTGGCTACCATCCTAGGCGCCCAGGGTTGCAGGGATAGCATTACGACTGACTGATTGGTGTCAGGATAAATGGACCTGTAGTATTGGTAACTTACCCAGGAAACGCCGTGATATAACTGAACAAGTGTTGTAAACAGCGTAAAACACCAATCAATCAATAGCACGAATACTGAAGTTTCTGAAAACATAGTACAACCATCTTTCTACATGTATGCATAGCATTTACTCCTCACAATGTTGTCTACCACTACTGAAGTTTCTGAAAGCATAATACAACCCTCTATCTTCATGTATGTATAGCATTTACTCCTTCTCACAATGTTGTCCAACAATCTTTGTAACACTTTTCCCCATACAACCACTCTACAGTAGATGACTTTGAAAACATCTAGATAAAATGTGAAAACCTCTACAAATTAAAGAATACTCTTTTAATAGAGTTGAAAACATTGTGGCAAAAGGAAAACTTGATCATCATTTTCAAAAGCCGTCTGCTGCAGAGGTGTCAGAAAGCATATGTATGTTGGAAAGGGTTAATTGCAGTTTTAAATAATGCATATGTAAATCCACAGCACTAAATAAGTGAAAGCAGTGCACATAGATAAGGAATAATTCAACCATTTTGTTATCGCAATGATTTCAGTATGTTTATGGTCATCAGAATAAATCAATATATAGTAACAAGTGTTTGATCTTGTAACACTTTTTCATTCGATTTAAAACGTTAATGTGTGTTTCATTTTCGAAACCATAATAAAATATCAAAGTGTTGTGAATGATTTTAAACAACAATGTCGACCAAGACCAGCCTACACATTTCTAAAGTCTAATCCTGGTCTAGACTGTTAGATACTGATTCAATAACATTACGTTAAGACGAGTCAAACTTCGGAAAGAATGTTGGCCGAACCGGGGTTCGAACTCGTAAACCCCTGGATTGACAGCTCGGCTACTGAGTTAATAACATTACGTTAAGACGAGTCCATCAATACGTAAGAACGCGTCAAAACGGAGGGACATCCGGGTGATACCCGTTGTAAAAACACTAATCTGGATAAGGTTTAAATTCGTTACTCACTCTCCTTAAACTAGGACATTGACAGCTATTAATCATACTGATACAATGTAAAACAATCAGTTCGGACACATTTATCGGGTAGTTTTAGCTACATATTGATACTAACAGCGTGGGCCAAGATTAGAATATATGAATGTGCAAGCTGATCTGGGTCTACTTTTTTCTCTAGTTCAAGGTCGTGTTTATTATGAAACGAAAACAGTTATTAACACTTTCAATCATATAGACGCTTTCTGACGACTCTGCAGCAGACAGTTTTTCGAAATCACGATGAAAAAAAAATGCTCAAAACGTGCAATTTCTCCTAATGTCACCATGTTTTCCACTTTATTCAACTATTGCACTTTCATTTAAAGAGAGTTTCCAAATTTGTTCAAGTATGTTTTCAAAGTCGTCTGCTGCACATCTGTTGTTTGTGGGAAAGGGTTAAAGTCGCATATAAAGGGAAAATGGTTAACATGAGCCAGATCTTACTTTTGTTCAAATGACTGCTATATAGGAATCCGAGCCCCGGTAGCGACGCGGGCTGGCAATCACGGGGTAGTGAGTTCGAATCCCTGCTCGGCCTATATTCTTTCGGACGTTTGACTAAAGTCACTGTGACATTCGTCATTCAGCTTTCACCAATGGGCTAACAGTCTACGCGGAAAAGCAGCCAGTTGCTTAGAAAGTATGTTTTGTTGAGCACTGGTATGAGAAAGTCAGTAAACACATGAGTAGGTGAACTGGCCGCCATGATATGACTGAACAATTGTTGAAATCGGCGTTTAACACCAATGAATGAATCAAAAGTTAAATCTGTTTACTAAAAGGCAGTACTTTATTGTGTTACAACAATTCTCTGTGCATATTTGATTCTTTAATTTGTTTGAAACGTATTGAAATCTGATAACACATTTCATACCGGGTTTTTTTCCTTTGTAAAGAATGGACTTGTTATCTTTGTTGGCTTACAAACTTTAAAACTTCCGTCTATATGATACATGCCATACATGTATTTGGTATACAAATATGGTAATATAAAACTGTTAATAGATAAGAGAAGTTAAGAATACGGATTGGACTATGGAGAATTCATAGACAGGATAATCATATGTAAGTTTGATTTGTTTGTTCTTCATTAATTATACACTCTTTGTATTAGTTTTGACACAGGGAAAGACGGTATAATTATAACTTATAATACAGACTATAAACTCTTACTTTTATTACGTTGTGTTGTCTCAAATAACAGAGCTTCTGGTGACTGAACTTTGAAACATATGTAAAATACTGTATATCTTCTTTGCCAATGGGATGACACTCTATGTGAAAGCAACTAGTTGCTTGGAGAGAATGTTAAGTGGAGTACTGGTGTGAAAAGGCCTGGAAATACATGGTTATGTGAAGTGGTCGCCGTGATATGACTGAAAATGTTGTTGATGACGGCGTTAATCCCACATCAATCATTCCTTCGTCCTGTGACCGTTGGTCATATGTTCCACTTTAATTCATAAGTGAATACTGAATAGTCATGGTGCATATTGCATTATAGTCGGTGGTTAATCATGCTAGCTGTCATAACGATGATGCCTATGAAGGGGAATATCCGCCAACACTCTATGGGTCTAGATGACTTTCTTATTTATGAACATTACATGCTCATTTGTCTTCCTCTTACATCATACATGCATGTGACATCTCTTGTTTCATTATTACAAGTTCTTGTTGTATGATGCTTATTTCATCTTCCTTTCTTCCACTTGCATGCGTTTTTCCGTATTCGCGTTAATGCCATTCATGTAAGTGCATATTCCCCTCCATAGATGTCTGTAGATCCAGGGATTCTGAGTTCGAAATTCGACACAGTCATTCGAATTGTTTGGTTTATGATTCTAAATGTATTGGTGGATTAGCCTTGTTTGTCTCCAGCACATGTACTCTACAGATATATCTGTGAACGTAGCTGATTGTCTGCGAATATTATAGTGTGAAGTGTTGGGACGTCGAAGGAAAGAAACTAGTGGGTGTGTGAACTGTGTAGAGTACTGGTGCTATGAAAGAAAATAGCTATGTGAACTGTGTAGAGTACTGGTGCTTGGGAGCTAAGAAACGCGTGGGTGTGTGAACTATGTAGAGTAAGGGTGCGTGGAAGCAAGGACACGCGTTGGTGTGTGGACTGTGTGAAGTACGGGTTTTTGGAAGCCGACTTGGAAACACGCACGTGTGTAAAGTGTGTCGAGTACGGGTGCTTGGAAGCCAAGAAACGCGTGGGTAGGTGGGTGAAGTGTGTGTGGTACGGGATATTAGAAGCCGACTAGGAAACGCGTGCGTATGTGAAGTGTGTGGAGTGCGGGTGCTTGGAAGCCAGGAAACGCGTAGATGTGTGTACTGTGTGTAGTAAGGGTGTTTGGATCTATGAAACAAATAGCTGTGTGAGCTGTATGGAGTACTGGTGCTTGTAAGCAACGAAACGCGTAGGTGGGTGAACTGTGTGGTGTACGGGTGCTTGTAAGCCGACTAGGAAACCCGTGCGTGTGTGAACTGTGTGGAGTTCTTTTGTTGTAAGCCAGGAAACGCGTGGGTGTGTGAACCTTTTGGAGTACGGTCGCGTTGAGCTTTGAAACAAATAGTTGTGTGAACTGTATGGAGTACGGGTGCTTGAAAGCCGGACAGGAAACACGTCCGTTTGTGAAGTGTGTGGAGTGCGGGCGATTGGGAGCCAGGAAATGCGTGGATGTGTGAACTGTGTGGATAACAGGGGATTGGAAGCCAGGAAACGCGTGGGTGTGTGAACTCTCTGGAATACTGGTGCATGGAGCTATGAAGAAAATAGCTGTGTGAAGTGTGTGGAATACTGGTGCGAGGAGCTACGAAACAGGAAGGGGTGTAAACTGTGTGGAAAACTCATGCGCGAAACAATGAAACAAGTAGGAGTGTGAACTATGTGGAGTACTAGTGCGATGAGCTATGAAACACGTAGCTGTGTAAACTCTGTGGAATACCGGTGCGAGGAGCTATGAAACACGTAGCTGTGTGAACTCTGTGAAATACTGGTGCGAGGAGCTATGAAACATGTGGGAGTCTGAATTATAAGGAGTATTTGTGTGAGGAGCTATGAAACAGATAGGAGTGTGAACTGTATGAGGAATACTTGTGCGAGGAGCTAAGAAACACGTAGCTGTGTGAACTCTGTGAAATACTGGTGTTAGGGGCTATGAAATACATAGCTGTGTGAATTGTGTGAAATACTGGTGCTAGGAGCTATGAAACACGTAGCTATGTGAACTCTGTGAAATACTGGTGCTAGGAGCTATGAAACACGTAGCTGTGTGTACTCTGTGAAATACTGGTTCTAGAAGCTATGAAACAAGTAGGAGTGAACTGTGAAATACTAGTGCGGGGAGCTATGAAACACGGTTGAATGTGACCTGTGTGACAATACTGGTGCGAGAAGCTATGAAACACGTAGCTGTGTGAACTGTGTGGAAGCCAGGTAACGCCTGAGTGTGTTAAATGTGTGAAGTACAGGCAGGTGCGTGGTGGAAGCCAGTATACACGAGGTTAATTGTACCGGTCAGAATATTTTATCATTTCTCACAATCTGCTTCACCAAAAGTCTGCCATATACACTCAACCGATCTAACTGGGAGACAGAAAGACCACAAAACATACCGGGATGTGGCCTGAAAGAATGTTCAAAACAGTATTAAACTCAAATTAAATCACCAATCCACTACAAGCACGACGCTAAGAATTTCGGTTCAATTATCAAAACTTTTAATGTGGCACCCGTGTGTGTTTTGTTACAATAAATCTTGATTTCCATATTATTTGAAGAAACGTTTAATCGATATTATGAATTCAAGAAGATAGACTTCTTACTTGTATAGTCCTTTTTCGCTCCGCCTGGATAAAAGGATCAAAACACTATATTCTATAATTTGCACTTTGCTGTTGTTTTGTCTCTCTGTGGGATAAAACATACGATACATGCGGTAAACTTTACTCTTGTGTATGAAAGCTGTTCATATTCATAAACGACATTACAAACAACTAGTTGAAATATCTATTACCCGAGCACATTGAACTGTGGTTGGTTTAATTAATACGGTACAAGGCCTTACCTTACATAAAGATAGTGTTCAATGAGACATATATGTCCACTTAAATATTGGGATATAACAATATTCGACATAAAACGTATTTCTTCTGATATTCACAACTCTAATGAGTACTTCATTAGACAAAAACTAGATACATTAACAATGCATGATTGATTGCTTAATTGATTGATTGATTGATTGATTGATTGTGTAGGGTTTAATCTGACAGTCTCTCAAAGACTGTCAGTCCATTGGTGGACAACGTAAGAAGAATGCCGCAGTCACCTTTCTCAAACGATGGAAAGAACTGGGTTGTAAGCCGGCATCGCTCCCGACTGAGCGGTGTCCCGGGTTCGATCTCCAGTCGCGGCACGACGGTCAATGTGTAGTGCCCTTTAGCAAGGCACATTTTCTAGCCTAGTACTGGTTTGTTTACCCAGGGATCATGACTAAGTGAACTGTCGCCGTGATATAAAGTTCTTAAATAATGTTGAAAGCGGCGTAAAACTCCAATAAACCAAATACCGACTGAGCTACGGGGACTCTGCCATTTTATATCTGATATGGTCTCTGATAAAACAAACATTAGTGCAATCGGTGTTATCTCGTTCCTCGATTATTGGATTGTAGTCATTTATAATTATCTAACGTTAACCCTTGCTCGCATATAGATTCTTTCTGACGCCTCTGCTGTATAGTTGTTTTTAAAAACATTGTTACGAAAGAAACAAATTGCACAAAACAAACAATTGCTGCCATTGTCTCCATGCTTTAACTTAATACAGTAATTACACCTTCATTTAAATAGTTTAACTGTGTTTCTTTCTAGATTTTTAAAAAGATTTGTTGTTTGTGGAAAAAGGTTAAACTTTGACAAGGTCGATTTGTTTGTGTGTGAAGTGACTCATATAATAATACTCGAATTGCAGCTTTAGTTATCTAACTTAATTAACATTTCGAGTATGGAATTTTGATAGATTGCTTCTTGTTTTATTGATGATTATTTTACTAAGCATATACTATGTAAGTAACGGCGGGGCCAAAACGACAATAAGGACCGTACGACTGGTAAATAACCAGATTGTTCTGCATAATTGAGCAGTCTGATCACATTCAAACTGAACACAACACGAGCATATATATGACCAAACAACAACAGCCAATGAAGTACTTAATGTAATTATGTGAACATACTTGCCAAACAAATCTAAGCGTCTGCCAGGTTCGCTTGTTATAGTGTGGTTAAACTTATTTTATAACGTATATCTTTAAAGGAACATGTGCATTTAAATCCGCCTATCAACAAAAGTGCAGCGCAACGTGGGCAACAATTTCCTAGGACAATTGTTATTCATTGTCTGTTAGAACACTATTGAAATATTCTGTGTTTTTAGCTCACCCGAGAACATTGTGCTGAGCCCCCTATGTTCGTCACAAAGGTCATTCGGCTACACTATCGAAATGTTATCAAAAAGCGGTCTGCTGCAGAGGCGTCAGAAAGCGTCTATATGTGGGAAAGGGTTAATGCATCTACAGCAAACAACTTTTGAAAACATTGCGGTGAAAGAAGATATTGCTGAAATTGAGCCATTTTACCTTTTGTCTCAATTTTTTCACTCCATCCAGCTATTATATTTTCCTATATTTCTTTTTTTTAGTCCTGATATAATGTTCGCTACTGCTGATGTGTTGTCGTATGTCAGAAAGGGGTATAATTATAGTTTAATAGTAGATCTAAATATTATGACTATTTAAATCTGACCATTGTTTTCCCTGTCTAGATTCCAGAGAGTACTGGTACATAAGAAGTAATTTTACAATGAAATCATTGATTACAAAAGGAAAAAGCGCATCATGAGTTATAACTTCTAACATAAAGTTTTAAAGATTTTTTGCTGCTTAGCTATTGACTTTTTGAATTTAACTACCGAATAATTATATACATTCAAAGGTAAGTTTACTATATCTTTCTATGTATATCTACTTAGTCAAGTTGATATGTATTCAGTATGCAAGCATGAATCTAAAAATTATGAAGTAAAATGCTGACAAAATATAACTAAGATTTTGACAGAATTCAAAGCATTTTTGGAAAAGGAGAAATGGCTCATTCTGAGCAATTACTGTTGACTAACTATGGTTTTAGTAGTTTAATAATGATGCAAAGTTTTCGATGTAATTTATATAAGGGCTTTTTATACTTCTTGAATAACATGTAATACATGCTATTCAAGAAGTATAAAAAGCCCTGATATAAATTATTGTAAGACATATATATATGGATTATGGATATTTAGAGTAATAATAATATACATGTTTGCTTTTATTATCTCATGGGCACATGATCCCACTTCCAATCCTTGTCAACTATATATATAAATATATGTAAAAGCTCACTTTGGTACAGCATGTTTCCTATTTTATTACTGGTTAATCATTCAGGGAATGATTAAAAGGTGTATTGTTGCTGTAATATAACTAAAGTTTTGTTGAAAACGGCATGAACCCAAAACAACCAGCTCAGAAAGCACAAAGAATATTTGAGAAATATAATTGTCTGTTGTTGAGCCATAATTATATGATGATAATTTGACTGTTTGGATTTTAGCAGAAGACAACTTTTGGAACTTCTTCTCTTTTTAAAGCAACAGTCAGAATTTAAATTTAAGAGGTACTATTAGGCTCATCTGATGCACTGCATCAATGTATCTAAATGAAAGTTAATTAGTTGTCCTGATGTTTACTCATTTGAGGGATAAAGGGCCATCATAATTGTTGAAAACAAAAACTAGTTTATTAGATTTGGGGTTTTCTGCAGGCTGGCCTCAAAGATGTTTCTGCTCAATAACTTCTGCTCAGCTTGACAAATTTTAATCTCATTTCACAGATAGGAAGCATATACAAGGGTCAAGATTATCTTTTACTTAAAGTGACTTTTTAGGCCCAAATTTTCATGCAATTTTCACAAGAACATTCCTCTTCATTAAACCTTAATCAAATGTTAAAAAGAGTTTTGTGGGGTCAAACGCTAGGGCACTATGCCACATTTTAGATTGACCTTGTGAACACTCTTGGGGTCACATTTTTCATTACATCTTATTTAAAGTTTATCAGAATATTCTTCTCTATTAAATCTGAAGTCATTGTGACTCGGGTCTACATCACAAGTCGCCTCAAAAAAGAAAGCATATGTTATAACACCTTTGTAATACATTCATTTATGAATATATGTTTATTTATAATTATATGTTATATAATAAATGAGTAAATTAAATAATTTTTAAACACGTTCTATGCTTTTGTCTCAGGCGCTAGCGACGCGGGCTGGCAATCCAGGGGTAGTGCATTTGAATCTCAGCTAACTTAGAAATTCTGGTTAAATTTTGCGTGCAACTAAATTAAGAATCCATATCTCTGTATTTACCTGATGCATTGCCTTGAAACTTTCTACAGCCCTACTAAACTATCACACCTATGTAGATTATCAAGTTAGATACATCTATCCTGCATTTTATGCAAGTTATGGCCCTTTCTTTACTTAGAAATTCTGGTTAAAGTTTTGTGTGCAACTAAATTAAGAGTCCATATCTCAGTATTTACTTTATGCATTGCGTTGAAACTTTCTACAACCCTACCCAACTATCACACCTGTGTAGATTATCAAGTTAGATAACTCTATCCTGCATTTTATGCAAGATATGGCCCTTTTTCTTACTTAGAAATTCTGGTTAAAGTTTTGCGTGCAACTATATTAAGAGTCCATATCTCAGCATTTACTTGATGCATTGCATTGAAACTGTATACAACCCTACCAAACTATCACATTTATGTAGATTATCAAGTTAGATAACTCTATCCTGCATTTTATGCAAGTTATGGTCCTTTTTCTACTTATAAATTCTGGTTAAAGTTTTGCGTGCAACTACATTAAGAGACCATCTCTTAGTAACTAATTGATGCATTGCATTGAAACTTTATACAACCCTACCCAACCATCACACCTATTTAAACAATCAAGTACGATAACTCTATCCAGTATATTTTGAAATTTATGGCCCTTTTTAGAGAAATAGGTGAGCTTATGTAGTCACCCCGGCGTCTGCGTTGACGTTGCCAGGTCTTTTCTCAGACACTGTGTAATGCTGTTGCTTTGAAACTTCACACACTTATTCAGGTTCATTAGGTGACCTTGTATGTCAAGTCCCATAACTCTGGAATGGATTTTTACTGAATTGTGCCCCTTTTTGGACTTAGAATTTTGGTCAAACCTTTGCATGCAAGGCCTTTTCTCAGACACTGTGTATGCTGTTGCTTTGAAACTTCACACACTTATTCAGGTTCATTAGGTGACCTTGTATGTCAAGTCCCATAACTCTGGAATGGATTTGTACTGAATTGTGCCCCTTTTTGGACTTAGAATTTTGGTCAGACCTTTGCATGCAAGACTTTTTCTCAGACACTGTGTATGCTGTTGCTTTGAAACTTCACACACTTATTCAGGGTCATTATATGACCTTGTATATCAAGTCCCATTACTCTGGAATGGATTTTAACTGAATTGTGCCCCTTTTTGGACTTAGAATTTTGGTCAAACCTTTGCATGCAAGGCCTTTTCTCAGACACTGTGTATGCTGTTGCTTTGGAACTTCTTACACTTATTCAGGGTCATTATATGACCCTGTATGATAAGTCCCATAACTCTGGAATGGATTTTGACTGAATTGTGCTCCCTTTTTTTGGTCAAACCTTTGCGTGCAAGGCCTTTTCTCAGACACTGTGTAAGCTGTTGCTTTGAAACTTCACATACTTATTCAGGGTCATTATATGACCCGGTATGTCAAGACCCATAATTCAGGAATGGACTTTGACTGAATTGTGCCCCTTTTTGGATTTAGAATTTTGGTCAAACCTTTGCGTGCAAGGTCTTTCCTCAGACATTGTGTATGCTGTTTGTGTAACTAAACCTGTTTATCATATACAGATCATGCAGAGAACTAATAAATTAAAAAGTAAGTACACTTAGTAAGTTTAACTAGATCTCGCAGTCGATGGCATGCCATTGCAAATCCCAACACTATCGGGGCGGGGCCTAAAACAAAAAAGTGCTCTTACACACCCCACTCATATAAGCAAGCCACACACTGGCCTGAGGTTAATGTCCCAAGATATGGCCAGGTTAATGTCTTAGGCTTATATTTCTAAGATTTTATCTTCACCCAATTTGTTAGCACAGATGGACAGACAGACAGACAGAGGCATGCAATCACAATATCCCTGACGCTTTTTAAAACGTTTGGGGATAACCAGCAAAACTAGCGAAACAGCAAAACTAGAATATAATGATGCGGGCATTAAATATCACGGTCAACTTCATTTTCAGCTTAAGTAAATTTTGGTGTAATTACTAAGCTATATATAATAATATTTAATCTCCATGGACCTAATTTTCAAAACTCCTTATATACATATTTGAAGAATATGTGCGCTTATGTAGTCACCCCGTCGTCACCGTTGTAGTACGCCTATTCGAATAATAGGGGCGCTTAACTAGCCACCCAGGCGTTGGTGTCAGCGTTGCCAGGTTAAGATTTGCACATCCCTTCCAAAACATCACACCTATGTAAACAATCAAGTACGATAACTCTATCCAGCATTATATGCAAGTTATGACCCTTTTTGGACTTAAAACAATTCTGGTTAAAGTTTTGCAACTACATTTAGAATGTAATCTCAGTAACAACTTGAAGCATTTGTATTGAAACTTTATACAACCTTTCCAATTTCACAACTATATACACAACCAATTAAGATAACTCTATCCTGCATATGGTGCAAATTGTTGCCATTTTTATGATCCCGGAATCACCGATTCGGTGGGCATCTAGTTTTTGGCCTGTCTGCCAATAGGTGATACTGTGTGACTTTACCTAATGCTATAACTGTTCTGAGAGTAGGCCCTGATAGGCCAGCTATATTGTCCTCCGACAACTCTTGTTTTAACTAGAAATTTGGTTAAAGTTTTGCATGCAACTACATTAAGGGTCGATATCCTAGTATTTACGTGATGCATTGCTTTGAAACTTTATACAACCCTTCCCAACTATCATACCTATGTTGATTTTCAAGTTAAACAACTCTATCCTGCATTTTATGCAAGTTATGGCCCTTTTTGGACTTATAAATTCCGGTTAAAGTTTTGCATGCAACTACATTAAGAGACCATATCTTACTTGATGCAAGTTATGGCCCTTTTTGGACTTATAAATTCTGGTTAAAGTTTTGCATGCAACTACATTAAGAGACCATATCTTACTTGATGCAAGTTATGGCCCTTTTTGGACTTATAAATTCTGGTTAAAGTTTTGCATGCAACTACATTAAGAGACCATATCTTACTTGATGCATTGCATTGAAACTTTGTACATCCCTTCCCAAACATCACACCTATGTAAACAATCAAGTACGATAACTCTATCCAGCATTATATGCAAGTTATGACCCTTTTTGGACTTAAAAAAATTCTGGTTAAAGTTTTGCAACTACATTTAGAATGTAATCTCAGTAACAACTTGAAGCATTGTATTGAAACTTTATACAACCTTTCCAATTTCACAACTATATACACAACCAATTAAGATAACTCTATCCTGCATATGGTGCAAATTGTTGCCATTTTTATGAACCCGGAATCAGCGATTCGGTGGGCATCTAGTTTTTGGCCTGTCTGTACGTCTGTCTGCATCTAGTTTTTGGCCTGTCTGTATGTCTGTCTGCACGTCTGTCTGTCTGTCTGTCTGTCTGTCTGTCTGTCTGCACGAAAAAAACTTTAACCTTGACCACTACTTTTGAACCATAACAGGTACGGCTACCATATTTCACATGTGTATTCCTAGTGACATGACTTTTCTGTCAGTACCAAAACTTTTGACCTTGCGACCTTGACCTTTGACCTAGATGTTGCCATTCTCGAAAAAAAAAATAACCTTGACCACTTCTTTTGAACCATAACAGGTAAGGCTACCATATTTCACATGTGTATTCCTTGTGACATGACCTTTCTGTCAGTACCAACATTTTTGACCTTGCGACCTTGACCTTTGACCTAGATGTTGCCATTTGGGGGCATCAGTTTTGGAAAGAATTCTGTGTGGAGTACTGGCGTGGAGACAGCTAGTAATGCATGGGAATGTGAAGTGGCCGCAGTGGTATGACTGAACATTGTGTTGATGGCGGAGTTTATGAAGTGTTTGGAGTACTGGTGTGCGGAAGCCAGGAAACGTGTGAGTGTGTGAACTGTGTGAAGTACTGGTGTGAGGAATTGAGGAAACACGTGAGTGTGTGAACTGTGAGGAGCTATGAAACACGTAGGAGTGTGAACTATGTGCAATACTGGTGCGTGCGAGTAGCTATGAAACACGCAGGTGTGTAAATAGTGTTGAGTATTGGTTCGAGGAGCTATGAAACAAGTAGGAGTGTGAAATGTGTACAATACTGGTGCGAGGAGCTATGAAACACGTAGGAGTGTGAACTATGTGCAATACTGGTGCGAGTAGCTAGGAAACACGCAGGTGTGTGAATAGTGTTGAGTATTGGTTCGAGGAGCTATGAAACAAGTAGCTGTGTGAACTGTGTAGAGTACTCGTGCCTGGAGCTATGAAACATGTAGGAGTGTAAACAGTGTTGAGTACTGGTTCGAGAAGCTATGAACAAGTAGGTGTGTGAACTATATGGAGTACAGGTACGAGGAGCTATGAAACACGTAGGAGTGTGAACTGTGTTGAGTACAGGTGCGTGGAAATATGAAACACGTAGGAGTGTGAACTGTGTGTAGTACTGGTGCGGGAATTTATGAAACACGTAGGAATGTGAACAGTGTGGAGTACTGATGCGAGAAGCTACGATACACGTAGGAGTGCGAACAGTGTGGAGTACTGGTTGAGGAGCTATGAAACAAGTAGGAGTGTGAACAGTGTTGAGTACAGGTGCGAGGAGCTATGAAACACGTAGGAGTGTGAACAGTGTGGAGTACTGATGCGAGGAGCTATGAAACACGTAGGAGTGTGAACTGTGTGGAGTACTGGTGCGTGGACCTATGAAACACGTAGCTGTGTGAACTGTTAGAGTACTGGTGTAACGAGCTATGAAACACGTAGGATTGTGAATTGTTAGAATACTGGTGCGAGAAGCTATTAAACACGTAAGCGTGTTACCTATGTGCAATACTGGTGCGAGGAGCTAGGAAACACGCAGGTGTGTGAACAGTGTTGAGTATAGGTTCGAGGAGCTATGAAACAAGTAGCTCTGTGAACTGTGTGAAATACTGGTGCGGGGAGCTATGAAACATGTAGGAATGTGAACAGTGTTGAGTACTGGTTTGAGAAGCTATGAACAAGTAGGTGTGTGCACTATATGGAGTACTGGTGCGGGGAGCTATGAAACAAGTAGGAGTGTGAACTGTGTGGATTACTGGTGCCAGGAGCTATGAAACACGTAGGAGTGTGAAGTGTGTGAAATACAGGTGCGGGGAGCTATGAAACACGTAGGAGTGTGAAGTGTGTGAAATACAGGTGCGGGGAGCTATGAAACACGTAGGAGTGTGAACTGTGTGGATTACTGGTGCCAGGAGCTATGAAACACGTAGGAGTGTGAACTGTGTTGAGTACAGGTGCGTGGAAATATGAAACACGTGGGAGTGTGAACTGTGTGTAGTACTGGTGCGGGAATTTATGAAACACGTAGGAATGTGAACAGTGAGGAGTACCAATGCGAGAAGCTATGATACACGTAGGAGTGTGAACAGTGTGGAGTACTGGTTGAGGAGCTATGAAACACGTAGCTGTGTGAACTGTGTGCAATACTGGTGCGAGGAGCTATACTGTGTGGAAGCCAGGAAACGCCTGTGTGTGTGTGTGTGTGTGTGTGTGTGTGTGTGAACTGTGTGGAGTACTGGTGCGAGGAGCTATGAAACAAGTAGCTGTGTGAACTGTCTGCAATATTGGTGCCAGGAGCTATGAAACAAGTACCTGTGTGAACTGTATGGAGTACTGATGTGAGTAGCTATGAAACAAGTAGCAGTGTGAACTGTGTGCAATACTGGTGCCAGGAGCTATGAAACAAGTAGCTGTGTGAACTGTATGGAGTACTGATGTGAGTAGCTATGAAACAAGTAGCAGTGTGAACTGTGTGCAATACTGGTGCCAGGAGCTATGAAACAAGTAGCTGTGTGAACTGTATGGAGTACTGATGTGAGTAGCTATGAAACAAGTAGCAGTGTGAACTGTGTGCAATACTGGTGCCAGGAGCTATGAAACAAGTAGGAGTGTGAACTGTGTGGAGTACTTGTGTGAGAGCTATGAAACAAGTTACTTTGTGAACTGTGTGCAATACTGGTGCGAGGAGCTATGAAACAAGTAGCTGTGTGAACAGTGTGGAAGCCAATTAACGCCTTAGTGTTCGAACTGTTTGGAGTATAGGTGCATGGAAGCTAGGAAACACGTGGTTAACTGCACCGGTCAGAGTAGTATAACTGAAAGCTATTGAAAACTGAAACCAATTATATAACACAACCTCCTGTATAATGCACCAAATGTCTGCAATCTACACTCAACCGATCAAACTAACTCGCTAATCTCGAATACTGAGACCACAAAACATACCGGAATGTGACCTGAAAGAATGTTCAAAACGGCATTAAACACAAATAAAATCATCAATCCACTGCTAGCATGATGCTATGAATTTCGTATCGATTATCAAAACTCAAAATATAGCACTCATATGTGTTATGATACAATACATCTTGATTGTCATATTAACTTAACGTTAAATCGATCTCATGAATTCAATAAGATAAACTTCTTATGTATATATAGTCCTTTTTCGCTGCGCCTGGATAAAAGGATCAAAACACAATATTCTTTATTTTGCCCTTTGCTGTTGTTTTTTCTCTGTGGGATAAAACATACGATGACATGGGTAAATTTTACTCGTGTGTCGGAAAGCTGTTTATATTCATACGATTACGAACGTCTAGTTGAAATATCTGTTACCCGAGCAAATTGAACTGTGGTTTGTTTAATACGGTACAATGCCAATTTACATGTAGCTATTGCTCAATGATGCATATATGTCCACCCCTATGTTCACGAGGAATACTAGGGATATAATACTAGGGATATATTGGGATATAACAATATTCGAAAGAAAAAGTATTTCTTTTGATATTCACAACTCTAATGAGTACTTCATTAGACACAAACTAGATACATGTATTGATTGAGGTAAAACACGACAATCTCTCAAAGCAACCGGCTGATATTGCCTATGCCCTGTCAGTCCATTGGTGGAAGACGTATGTCGGCTGTCGTTGCAGTGACTTTTGTACAGCGACTAGTATGTGGTCTCTGATAAAACAAACATTAGTGCAATCGGTTTTATCTCCTTCCTCGATTATCGTGTTGTAGTCATAATTATCTAACTTTAACCCTTGCCCGCATATAGACGCTTTCTGACGGCTCTGCATCAAGATTGTTTATAAACATATTGTAACAAAAGAAACAAATTGCTCAAAACGAACAACTTCTGCTTTTGTCACAATGTTTTCAACTTAATATAGTAATTACACCTTCATTTATATAGATTATCTGTGTTTTCTCCTAGATGTTTAAAAACATGACTTTTGAAGAATTGTTGTTTGAGGAAAAAGGTTCATCTTTTACAAGGTCGGCTTGTTTGTGTGTGAAGTGACTCTATACTCGAATTGCAGCCCGATTATTTCGATTATGGAATGTCGATGGATTTCTTCTCGTTTTATTGGAAGCCGCCAGGAGGCGGCCTCCTGTAGGGATGCTTAGAAATTTCGGACAAGGAGAATATTTAGACCAGCCAGCGTGACCACATATCTTGATTTCTCTTTGTCCTTATTAAGTACATTAATTTAAGGTAATGACTTTTTAAACATCCCTTTTACACTCTATATACATGTGTAAGTTTTACAAATTAAAAACAAAAGACAAAGGCAAGTATATTAATTGAATGTATGTACATTTTTATTTAAGCGAAATTCATACTGTATCTAGTCTAAACAGTAAACCGAATTGGTTACCTGCCTCCGACGCTTTATTAGTTAGATAGTATGTTAAACCGGGAACCATAAACAAGAGAGGCTCGCGGTAAATGTAATCTGGTTCCTTACATTTTATCATATATTGCGCAGTAATTAGATGAAGAAGTGCAGACATGAACATATATAAACCACAAAAATATCTGTTTCAAGATAAATTTGCCGTCTAGTTGAAATGTTAATGTTTATCAAACTGATTCATACGAATCACAAGAAAAAAATCCTTGTATTACTTAAAGGGAGGTAATTTGAAGTATACGCAAAATTTAACTAAGTGCAGCAAATATTTTTCCCATTTGGTCTGACACCTTTGTCTAATAATACACATGTATGACGATTTAAATAAACAATGTAAAGGGAATACAAATATTTAACAGAGTTATACATTTAAATACATGTTCAACAGCTAACCGTTTCCCACTATAGATTTTCATTTTCATAATTGTCATCGCAAAGTGCATACATGAACATATATAAACCACAGAAATATCTATTTCAAGATGATGATGATTTATGACGTTGTTTAGCCTCGCGCTCGGCAATAATGCCAATTGGCGAGCATATTTAAATAAATATTGCCGTTTAATAAAAAAAAAATGCATACCTATACATTAGGGTATCTATAAACAATTAATGAAATGTGTACACATTTATCTTGACTTAAATTTAATTTTGATGTTGTTAATTTAAATAATAGTTTTCATTCATATAATTTCAATGTTTGTCAATCTTATTCATACGAATCACGAGGTAAACATCCTGGTATTGCTAAAGGGGAGGTAATTTAAAGTTTACAACAGTATTCAAAAGGATAAACATATCAGCATATTGCCGTCAACAGTTTAAATTGGCCTAATGTTTGTGGATTTGAATGTTTATTTTTCTTATTTCTACATGTACAACGAAAAATTGCAGCTTCTCTTTGACTCTTTTTTTTTACGCTTTGCGTCAAACATTCGTCTTGTTGATAATTAGTTTACTTATAAGCATATACTATGTAAGTAACGGCATTGAGACTTCGAGATTAGTGAAGGTCAAGATGAGACGGCTCACGATGATAAGTCTCATCAGGATTGGCATTTATTTCCATTATGATCAAGGACATAGACAGGTCAATCTTGCGGTTTCAGGGGTGTAAGGGTAAATCCGCACAATTGTTGTATTGTTTTTTAAGCTTTCCTGATTTTTGTTGTTTTCGATATTTGTCTTTCATGCATACCTTATCTTTCGTACATATCTTGAATTTATAGCACTTTGATCAATTTTGATTGTTTTTGTTTGCTTTATTACATTGTCTATAGTTTGTCATGCTTACCTGATTTTAAGTACACACTGCTGGATGCTGAAATTGAGGCTTTTGAAATAAGTGAAGATCCAGATGAGACGGCTCTTAACGAGATATCACATCTGGACCTTCATTGCTTTCCACTCAGATTAGTGACAAGAAAGGACATCTGGTCCACTTTGTGATGGTCTTTGGAAAAGTCCATTTCGAGGTTTAAGCGGTGTCACGCTTACCTGATTGTGTACATGTTGTTCAAACTGTTACCCACTACTGTCAAATTTTGTAATTTTCACTTAAACAAAGTGTATGAGTTCTTGTTACTACTTTTTAAGTTAGTAATAATATGTCATACAATTAAAAACCTGCTTTTTCATCATATTTCCCATTGGATCAGTTCATACGTTTAATTCAGTATGAACATGTATGTATTATCCTCTAAAATCATCATTTCATCGTTCTTATTTTTCATGTTACTTGCAAGTGTTACACTGTTTACTGGCATGGTCGTTGTTTGTGCTGTTGGTCATGGGCGAGGCGTATACTCATTCTGTACGGGAACAAAACGATTGGCACTTCATTGGGCTTTTCACATGAGACAATATCCCAATGGGTAACGATATAAATTCATGGCGTGTGTCAATCGGTTTGTTCCACAATTGCACAAGCGGAGTATTCGGGAGACTGACCTTAAACTGTTACCTTTTAAATGAATTGTCATTGTTTTTTGAATGTATATTTAGCATCACGTGGTTCTATCTCAGATATATTGCTGCATATTTACAACAAAGTATTATTAATAGCCACTGTGCTTTGGTCATTCTGTTATTATTATTGGTGTCGGGTGATGTTGAGACAAACCCCGGTCCGGACCCTCAGGATACTTCTAACATACTAGGTGACATTTCAATTATTCATTTAAACATACGGAGTATTATCCATAAACTTGATTTTGTTGCTCAAACTTTTTCAGACTTTGATATTTTGTGTTTTACTGAAACTCATCTTAACAATACAATATCTTCTGACGATTTAGCTATAGATAACTTTGATGGTTGTATATATAGAGAAGATTGTACCTCCCATTCGGGAGGTATTTTAACTTACATTTCTAATGCAATTTTATCTAAAAGACGCAAGGATCTAGAAAGTACTTCAGTTCATGCTATATGGGTGGAGATATGTTACAAATCTTCTTCCTTTTTACTTTGTAATGTGTATCGTTCTCCCAAGACACCAGTTTGTTTTTGGGACAATCTTAACATTTCTATTGAACGTGCTTTCGAATCAAATTCAAACATTATTATTGTCGGTGATTTAAACCAAGACTTATTAAACAAAAATTACCGTCATTTACATAACATTATCATCATCAACAACATGAAAAATGTGATTGACAAACCGACACGAGTGACAGATACCTCAGCAACCTTACTTGACCCTATTCTCGTATC
Source organism: Serripes groenlandicus (assembly GCA_031761405.1). Taxonomy (NCBI): domain Eukaryota; kingdom Metazoa; phylum Mollusca; class Bivalvia; order Cardiida; family Cardiidae; genus Serripes; species Serripes groenlandicus. The sequence goes on along the minus strand of JASEVX010000002.1, from coordinate 44,434,272 downwards.
TGACAATATTCTTATTCTAAACTCTGACGTAATAGAAATCGACAGCAGAATTAGTGATCATAAGGCTACGCTTCTAATAATGAGATTTCACGAATTTCAACAAACATGTTCAAAACGAAAATGTTGGAATTACAATAAAGGTGACTATGTAAAGTTAAACCGACTGATAACTGAACAAAACTGGGATTTCATTGATAACAGTGACATTAATAGCTCATGCTTACGACTTACTGAGACACTTCTTTCACTCATGACTCTATGTATTCCGTCCAAACTTGTTACAATCAGACCTAACGACAAACCCTGGTATGACTCTCAAGTAAGAACATTCTCGAGACAAAGAGACAGACAAAAGAAAATAGCGACCAAAAGTACTAAGCAAACTGATTGGGTAAAATACAAACAGTTAAGAAATAAGGTTAACAACTTGAAAAAGCATGCAAAAGAACGTTTTTTCAGCAACTTGGAGCAAAATATTGCCAACTCTCGCTCAGACAATCCCAATCAATATTGGAAAATGTTACGAAATCTAATTAAAACTAACAGTAAATCTGAAACAATTCCAATACTGAAAACAACTTGTACCGACGGCTCCGAAAATATAAGCTTCTCTGACAAGGAGAAAGCAGACTGTTTAAACGATTTTTTCTGTTCTATCTCTAACGTAGATGATAGAGGGACAACACTACCAGCACCGAATAAACGGACAACTACATCAATTGACAATATTACTATCACACAGGACGATGTTGAAGACAAGATTTCTTCTTTGGGTGTTAATAAAGCTGTAGGCCCAGACTTAATAAGCCATAAAATCTTAAAACTAACTAAGACATCAATTTCGAAACCTTTATGTATTTTATTTAATAAGTCTATTCGTGAGGAGTCGTTTCCATGCAACTGGAAACATGCAATTGTTATGCCCCTTTACAAGAAAGGCGACTCGTCTTGTGTTAGTAATTACAGACCCATTTCTCTGCTGAGCTGTATTGGTAAACTTATGGAACGTTGTGTGTATAAGTATATATATAATCACCTTATTTCTGATGGTCTTATATATTCAAGACAATCAGGATTTTTGACTGGTCACTCAACTGTATACCAACTCATAGATATATATCACCAAATTGTTAATTCTCTTGATTCGAAACTAAACACGTGTATGGTCTTCTGTGATATATCTAAAGCATTTGACCGTGTCTGGCACAAAGGTCTTCTATACAAACTTCAACAACACGGCATAAATGGTAAAATCCTAAATTGGTTCCATAACTATCTTTCTGGTAGGAGCCAAACAGTATTTGTCGGCTCATCATCTTCCCATACAAAGTCAATAAATGCAGGTGTACCACAAGGGTCTGTTCTGGGTCCATTACTCTTTTTAATCTACGTAAATGATATAGCCGACAATTTTCTAAGTCTTGCTCGTTTGTTTGCAGATGACACCTCCTTAGCAAGCTCTGCTACAAATATTTCAGATCTGGAAGGCATTATGAATCATGATTTAGTTATGTTATCTACCTGGTCAAAACAGTGGTTAGTCACATTTAATCCCTTGAAAACGGAAGCAATATTATTTACAACCCAAAATGTTCATTATCCTTCACTGTATTTTGAAAATATTCCTGTATCATTTGTTCAAATCCACAAACACTTGGGCGTTACAATCAGTAATAATGGTAAATGGCATGCTCATATTGAAAACATAATCAAATCTGCTTCTAAAGTTCTCGGCATGATGAGAAAGGTTAAATTCCAAATACGTAGGGATTCTCTTAATCAAATTTATACTTCATTTATTCGTCCAATCTTAGAATACGCTTCGGTAGTGTGGGACAATTGTACCTGTTCCGAAAAAGAAAATTTAGAGAAAGTTCAAAACGAAGCGGCAAGAATAGTTACAGGCACAACTAGATCAATATCGCTATCAAAATTATACAAAGAGATTGGCTGGTTGTCTCTTTCAGACAGACGAAAATACCAAAAATTAATATTGGCATTCAAAATCAATCATGGTATGACCCCAAACTATTTATTTGATATATTTCCCGATACGGTTAGTAACAGAACGTCTTACAATCTTAGAAACTCGCAAGATCTGGATATCCTATCTAGACGAACTGAACTCTTTGCAAACTCCTTCGTTCCATCAACAGTCACATTATGGAATCAATTACCAGTTGTTTTAAGGGAAGCACCGTCATTGTCAATGTATAAACGAAATCTCTTAAGCACTTATTTTCAACGAATTGTAGTACCTATATACTTTAAGTACGGTAAACGAACATCATCTGCAATGCAAACACGACTAAGAAATAATTGTAGTAATTTAAAAAATGACCTTTACATTAACCATATTGAAAATTGCCCTACTTGCATCTGCACACACGGAGTAGAAGATGCAGAACATTACTTTTTTAAATGCAATCGATTTGTACAACAACGAACTAAACTGTTTCAAAAAACAAGAATGTTCCATCCACTTAATGTTAAAAAGGTCTTATATGGTTCAGAACAATATTCAGATGACGAAAACATAAACCTATTCGAAAATGTTCAAATTTTCATTCATGAATCAAGATTCGAAGTTTCTAATAAATAACTTTGAAAAAGAGATATGTTTCTCTCCCCTATCTCTGTCATATTTATCACTTCAGGGCCGATCGCGCGACAATCAATGACCAATCAGTGACCAATCAGAAAATACTTGCTTGTATACTTATATGCATGTGTGAATGTATGTGTGTGAGAGAGTGTGTGTGTGTGTGTGTGTGTGTGTGTGTGTGTTTCATCAATCATATTTGTTATCATTCATAATTACCTGTCATAATGTTAACTTCAATATTTCAAAGCCATCTTTAATAATGTAAAATATAGTTGAAAGGGAATGGCCGTATCTAATGTTGTGAGAACTTGTGGCCAGACCCTTTTGCCTATACTAGTATATGATATATATGTACAATGTATAATGTTGAATAATTTTAAAAATAAATATGTTTAAACTTTAAACTAAATTAAGGGCCATACGACTGGTAAATATCCAGATGAGTCGGCATAACCGAGCAGTCTGATCACATTTAAACTGAACACGAACATATATATGACCAAACAACAACAGCCAATGAAGTACTTGATGTAATTATGTGAACATACTTGCCAAACAAATCTAAGCGTCTGCCAGGTTTGCTTATTATAGTGTGGTTTGACTTATGTAATAACGTATATCTTTAAAGGAGCGTGTGCATTTAAATCCGCCTATCAACAAAAGTGCAGCGCAATGTGGTCAACAATTTCTTAGCACAATTGTCATTCATTGTCAGTTAGAACACTATCGAAATGTTCTGTGTTTTTAGCTCATCCGAGAACAATGTGCTGAGCCCCCTATGTTCGTCGCCCAGCGCAACGTAGTCAGCACATTTTGAATACAAAGGTCATTCGGCTGCTCTATCGAAAGGTTCAGTTTATTTTAGCTCACCCAAGAATAAAGTACTGATGTTGAACCATTATGAGCCCCATGTGTTTATAGCCCGCATCGCAACGTAGTCAGCCCTTTTTAAATACAAAGGTCATTTGGCTACACTATCGAAATGTTCAGTTTATTTTAGCTCACCCGAGAACAAAGTACTGATGTTGAACCATTGTGAGGCCCTGTGTTTGTCGCCCGCATTGCAACGTGTACTAATGATATGTTTTTAGCTCACCAATGCACGAAGTGCAAGGTGAGCTTTTGTGATCGCTCACCGTCCGTCGTCCGTCGTCGTCGTCGTCCGTCCGTTCACATTTTCCTACAAACGACTTCTCCTCCTACACCAATTATCCAAATTCAAAATAATTTAACAGGAATGTTCCTCGAGTGGATCTCTTTCAAACTTGTTAAACAATTTCTATTCCATGCAGAACTTTGGCTGCCACGGCAACGCAAAAGTGGAAATTAACCAAAACTTAGGCAAAACTTATTGTCTGAAAGTAGAAGGCCCATGCCTTTACTATTGGGTATGTAGCATCATCTAGTGAACCTCTACCAAGATTGTTCAAATTATAGCCCTAGGTTCAAAAATTACCCCTCCCCTGGGGTCTATTGTTTTACATAGACTCATACAGAGAAAACACTTAAAAAATCTTCTTGTCTAAAAGTAGAAAGCCCATGCCTTTGATATTTGGTATGTATCATCATCTAGTGAACCTCTACCAAGATTGTTCAAATTATAGCCCGGGGGTCACTTGTTTTTCATAGACTCATATAGGGAAAAAAATTAAAAAGTATTCTTGTCTAAAAGATAATTGGTATGTAGCATCATCAAGTGGACCTCTACCAAGCTTGTTCAAATTATAGCCCTTGGGTCAAAATGACCCCACTCCGGGGGTCACTTGTTTTTCATAGACTCATATACGGAAAAAAACATTAAAAATCTTCTTGTCTAAAGGTAGAAGGCCAAGGCCTTTGATATTAGTTATGTAGCATCATTGTGGACCACTACCCAGATTGTTCAAATGTTAACTCTGGGGTCGAAAATGACCCCTCCCAGGGGATCACTTGTTCTCCATAGACTCATAGAGATTTTTTTTTAAAAAGATCTTCTTGTCTAAAAGAAGAGGGCCCCAACCTTTGATATTTGGTATGTAGCTTTATCTAGTTGACCTCTACCAATATTGTTCAAATTATAGCCATGGGTTGAAAAATGACCCCATCCCGGGGGTCCCTTGTTTTACATAGACTCATTTAGGGGAAAAAAACACTGAAAACTTTTTAAGTTTGATTAAATCAGGTGAACGATATAGGACCATCATGGTCCTCTTGTTATTTAGTATGCCCCCTTCGAAGAAGAGGGGTATATTGCTTTGCACATGTCTGCCGATCGGTCCGTCCGTCCGTCGGTCCGTCTGTAGACCAAAGCTTGTCAGAGTGATAACTCAACAATGCTTGGACCTATGGTCCTAAAACTTGACTTGGGGGTTGGGCCTGACCAGGAGATGAACCCTATTTATTTTGAGGTCATTGGGTCAAAGGTCAAGGTCACAGTGACCTTGAACACAAAAACCCTTTTTAAGCTTGTCCGAGTGATAACTCAACATTGCCTGGAACTATGGTCCTCAAAGTTGACTTGGAGGTTGGACCTGACCAGTAGATGAACCCTATTCATTTTGAAGTCATTGGGTCAAAGGTCAAGGTCACAGTGACCTTTAACACAAAACCCTTTTTAAGCTTGTCAGAGTGATTACTCAACAGTGCCTGGACCTATGGTCCTCAATCTTGATTTGAAGGTTGGGCCTGACCAGTAGATGAAACCTATTTATTTTGAGGTCATTGGGTCAAAGGTCAATGTCACAGTGACCTTGAACACAAAAACCTTTTTTAAGCTACTTGACTTAGAGGTTGGGCCTGACCAGTAGACGAACCCTATTTATTTTGAGGTCATTGGGTCAAAGGTCAAGGTCACAGTGACCTTGAACACAAACACCTTTTTTAAGCTTTTCTTTTTTGTCTGTCCGTCCGTCCGTCCGTCCGTCGGTCCGTAAAACTTGACTTGGGGGTTGGGCCTGACCAGGAGATGAACCCTATTTATTTTGAGGTCATTGGGTCAAAGGTCAAGGTCACAGTGACCTTGAACACAAAAACCCTTTTTAAGCTTGTCCGAGTGATAACTCAACATTGCCTGGACCTATGGTCCTCAAAGTTGACTTGGACTTTGGGCCTGACGAGTAGATGGACCCTATTCATTTTTAATTCATTGGGTCAAAGGTCAAGGTCACAGTGACCTTGAACACAAAAACCCTTTTTAAGCTTGTCAGAGTGATTACTCAACAGTGCCTGGACCTATGGTCCTCAATCTTGATTTGAAGGTTGGGCCTGACCAGTAGATGAACTCTATTTATTTTGAGGTCATTGGGTCAAAGGTCAAGGTCACAGTGACCTTGAACACAAAAACCTTTGTTAAGCTACTTGACTTGGAGGTTGGGCCTGACCAGTAGACGAACCATATTTATTTTGAGGTCATTGGGTCAAAGGTCTAGCTCACAGTGACCTTGAACACAAACACCTTTTTTAAGCTTTTCCGAGTGATAAACATAATGTTTGACAAACATCTCTTGTTTACTTAACTAAAGATGCAATTGTTAAAGAGACTGATCCGATAGTTTTGATCTAAGCATGTACTTTGCAAAAATATTTCTAATAATTGTTAAAGTGATTTCAACATAAGTTATTTTATTATCCCCTCGTCTAACGGAGTTAGAGAGACGATATAGTAACGGGGCTTTCGTTTGTTTGTTCGTTCGTTCGTCCGTGCGTCCTTCCGTAACAACCTTGTGACCACTGTACACTAAACATCCTTCAGCCGATCTAAACCAAACTAGGTATACAGTTAGTATATGGCAAGGTCTAGAAGGCTTATTATGTTCAAGGTCATAGGTTAAAGGTCAAGGTCAAAATTGGACTTTGACCTTTTTCCCACAACAACCTTGTGACCACTCTACGCTGAACATTCTTCGACCGATCTTAACCAAATTTAGTATACAGTTAGCATTCAAGATTATAGATTAAAGGTCAAGGTCAGAATTGGACTTTGACTTTTTTTCCCATATCAACAACCTTGTGACCATTCTACACTGAACATCCTTCGACCGATCTTAACTAAATTTGATATACAGTTAGCATATGGCAAGGTCTAGAAGCCTATTTATTTTCAAGGTTATAGGTTAAAGGTCAAGGTCAAAATTGGACTTTGACTTTTCCCCCATATCAATAACCTTGTGACCACTCTACACTGAACATCCTTCGACCGATCTTGACAAATTTTGTTTTGATCAAGGAAACAACTATTTTTAAGGCAAAACAGTAGTTCTATTATTTTCGATCACAAGAGAACTCGATGTGATGATTAAACACAGAGGGGATGCATCCGCTTTGCGGTGCCCTTGTTTATTTTGAAATATTGTCGTTTTTTGCAACCATTTCACCTTAAAATTAATTATCAACTGTCTCTCTGTCTTTCTATTTGTATGTGTGTGTGTGTGTGTGTGTGTGTGTGTGTGTGTGTGTGTGTGTGTGTGTGTCTCTCTCTCTCTCTCTCTCTCTCTCTCTCTCTCTCTCTCTCTCTTTCTCTTTCTCTCTCTCTCTCTCTCTCTCTCTCTCTCTCTCTATCTCTTCTCTCTCTCTCCCCTCTCTCTCTCTCTCTCTCTCTCTCTCTCTCTCTCTCTCTCTGTCTCGCGCTCTCTCTCTCTCTCTCTCTCTATCTCTTTCGTTCTCTCTCTCTCTCTCTCTCAATCCATCATGACAATACAAACATCCCCTCAAATAATATGTGAATTACTTTGATTATATGAACATATTTAGTTACATGAATAAATTATGTTAACCTATCGAGATGAAATTGACTTTCTGTTTCTTTCAGTAACTCCTGTCTGTCATGGAGGTATCAGGGAGGAGACAATTAGGGAGCGATGACTTGAGTACTGGTATTCTCTGTGACCCATGTAAAGGTGAACATGAAGAGGAAAACGCAGTATTCTATTGTACAGTTTGCATTGAGTTCCTATGTGACGCTTGTACTAAAGCACACAGAAGAGCCAAACTATCGAAACATCATCAATTGTTAGATCGAGACAGCATGCCAAAGCAGAAGTTAACCTCGTTGGAGAGCATGTGTGCAACACATAACGGGAAACTACTTGAATATTATTGTCAAATCCATGATGATTGCTGCTGTTCCGTTTGTGCCACCCTTGAACACAAACAGTGTAAAGTACAGTACATCGACGATATTGCGATGGAATTCGAAAAACCCAAAGAGTATAAATCTCTGTTGAGCGCAATAGCAAATCTAACTAAACTACTGAAAAATACGAAGATAATTTCACTGAAGAAAAAGGATGACGTGGGGAAATTCCACATGAAATTTGTTTCTGAGGTAAAGAAATTTATGTCTGAGATAAACCAGATGTTAGATTCCCTCGAACAAAGTACCTTGTTAGAAGCCCAGACCGTGAGGGACAAGGATACCAAATCGACTGAATCAGCGTCTACAACGTGTGATGTGATAATGGCTGACCTTGGGGAGATGTCCAGTAATATGGACACACAGAAGAAATACAAACAAAAACGACAATTGGTGATCTCTGCTAAAAAGTACCAAAATGAAATAAAACAATATGACACTATTATTGCGGAATTAACGAATCAATGTGAAATACAAGATTACGCGTTTAGGCCGAATGATATTATTATTCAGTCTATCAAAGCTGTAAACAGTCTTGGAAAATTGGAAAATAAAACGAAAGAAGAAGGTAAAACAAGGATGCAGAAAAAGGTGAGGGAACCTGGGAAGACACATGAACCAAGTAAGTTGTTATCATTGAGATATGTTGGTGGATTCGATACCGTACATCAAACAGATACGGAACACTGTTCGATACAAGGAGGATTAATGTTAGACAGCAACATGCTGGCCTTGGTCGATTGTCATAACAACAGTGTAAAGCTTGTTGACGTTAACAATAACAAAGTGATATCCTGTATAACACTTCATAAACCGCCATGGTATATAACACGTGTAGAACGAGATCAGATCGTCGCCACGTGTAGCAGTACACTCGTATTCATGAAGGTTGGTGAGAGATTGACGGTAGTAAAGGAAGTGGACATTGGATTTGACGAGACGTGTCGCGGTATTGTTTATACAAACAACACATTGGTTGTCTGTTGTATGTATCCTGGTTGCGTAAAAATCCTTGATTTAAATGGACACTTATTAAAAACAATAACCACAGATAAAACGGGGAAAGTCCTGTTTAACGAGCCATATTGCGTTGCGCTAAGTACTGACAAAAGAACACTATACGTATCAGATATAGGCAATCACACTGTAACAAGTATGGATCTTTACGGTGCTGTACAACATGTATATAAACATGACAAACTGAAGAGTCCAGAGGGTCTTTCAGTAGATAGAGAAGGAAATATCTATATAGCTGGGTGTGAGTCAAACAATATACATATAATATCACCACAGTGTACGACCATACAAGTAATACCGGGAATGAATAACCCACACGTAGTTATATATTGTGAAATAGATAACAGACTGTACATAGATAGATGGTTAGGAAACGAAACCAACTCAATATCGATTTATCAGATACAGTGATATATTCACGACAGTAACATATCACAGGATCCGACTCAGTGAACTACGAATCGGGAAAAAACTATAAGGAAGGTTCAGCAAGTGTATTTCCAGATCGACCTGAGCATCCTGCAAACAAATCAGGATCCGTTCATCAGAGAAAAAGATAGTGATATATACAACATAAAGAATAACGTATCACAGAGCCAGACTAGTGAACCTCGCTCAGGAACGTTGACTTTAAGGAATGAGTGACAAGTGTAGATCTAGATCATCCTGTTCATCTTTCAATCAATTCAGATGTAATAGATACATGTGATATGTATACACACCATAGCACAGAACCCGATTCTAAATAAACTGATTCTCAAACAAACATCCTAAGAATTGTGCGGCAAGTGTAGACACTGATCATCCTGTGCATTCTGAAAACATTTCAGAGTGAGTCCGTTAATTAGATAGAGTGCTTAATACAACATGGACATATCATAGAACCAGACTCGCAGTGAGCTACGTTCGAAACCTTCTGCAACTAATTTGCCAAGAGTACAATGTCAGATTGAACTGCCAGGGTGCATTGGTCGACCTTAACCCTTTTACATACAGAACAAATATTACTAAACGTACTAAATTATGATTATTTTAGGGCATACTTTGGCCAAATCAGTCTTCGGCTAGTTAAGACAAGTTTCGTCCGCACAAGTCGCAACGATACAATTGTGGAAATTATAGATTCATTTAAGTAATGTCATTGAACATCCAACTGTCGTATACTTAATACATTACCTTAAAACTGTCAGTTTACATATAATTGTATAATAAGCTGACCTTGTAATGTATATACCGTATCTTGCGACAGTTGAATTTACACGGACAATACATATATGTTTGTTTTATATGTTATTTGTTTGACCACGATGCTCTATTAATCAATTAAAAGTGATAATGCAACTGTGCATTGTCTTGTAAGAAGATATGCGTTATGGTTACACGTTTATGGTGTGCCAAACAATGTAATAAACAAGAGGGCCATGGATCGCTCACCTACTACAATAAGCCAAATGTCAAGCATAACTTCACTTGCTACAAGGCAATATAACCCAATTAATTTGATCCGTCTTTTGTCAACTTTATATGACATAAGGAAGCTGATAGGTCTGTTTCAGATAAGAAGATTTCAAAGTTTCGCTTAGCGGTGCCGGTTATTAGAACGACTTGTTAAAAAAGAAACTTCTTAAAACTTCCTACAGGTTATCAAACTATAATTCACAGACATATTGTTGTATTTCGAAAATGTAACTTAATGTTAACAATAACGACATGTTATAGTGACTTTTAGGGGAAAACAACATATCTTATTAACGTATTAGATAGTTCAGAGTAAATTTAAAAAAAAATCTTTATTATAACACAATGATTCATTGTGTCAGGTAGCAAACATAATCACTGAAACCTGTCAGCCTAAAAAACATATAAAGAGGGTCATGTTTCATAACAGAAAGAATTTACACTTAAAAGTACCTTTGATGAACACCCTATCCCTAGTTTCACTTAGTTTGCAATGTCGAATTTAAAACAAATCACCAAATCAAAAATTTCACTACATCACTTACACATGTATGGTTTAGCAGTGATCATGGTGGAGTGCCCTTGGGTAAAGCACATTACCTAGCCTAGTCCTGGTTTGTTTTCCCCAGGGATAATGAATAAGAGAACTGTCGCCGTGATATAACTAAAATAATCATGAAGACGGCGTAAGCCCCAACAAAACAAAACTATTCAAGAACCACGGGTGATATATCGATGTGTTATAATGAGGAACAAGATTTTTTATATCGCACGAAACGTCAACCTAAATAAAACGTCCTGTTACAAAGATATGTGACCCGTTCCAAGAGAAAATCAACGTAGTGGAATCTGCGTAAAGTATCGACCCGGATCAGCCTAAGCATGTGGCGAAGGCTGATCCGGCGTCCATGTTTCTCCTCCAGTAGATTTTCTGTTTCAGGAATCATTACTCTATACCTACATCCCCCTGAGACGGAATATATCGGCGCCGGATTAGCATGCGCGGACAGCGCAGGCTGATCTAGTTTGATACATTACGCAGAGTCTATAATGTTTGTTTTCTCGTTAAACGGCTCATATAATATTTTCGCTTTCTAAAGAACACCCATCGAAGAAAAAAACCTTAGAAACGCGACAACTTGTTGACCTTTACCGTAATAATTATGTTCTTATAGACACGCCGAGCCCCGGTAGCTAATTATGTAGAGACGCGGACTGTCAACTCAGAGGTTGTTAGTTCGAACCCCAGATCGGCTAACATTCTTTCCGACGTTTGACAAAAGTCACTGTGACAAGCGTCATTCGTCTTTCACCACCACTTTGTTGAAAAGCAGCCAGTTGCTTGGAAAGTATGTTGTGTGGACTATTAGTGTGAGAACTAGGAAACATATCAGTAGGTGAACTAGCAGCCGTGATATGACTGTAATATTGTTGAATTCACAAACAATTACACAATCGAAGCACTGAAAGTGCTGAAAGAAAGGAGCTAACTGTAAATTACATTTGGACATGGATTTACCGATTCCGAAAGTCTAACAAGATTATTTTACAACAACTTCTAGAACAACATGTGAGAGAGCGATGTTAACTCTTTCTCACAAGTGTTCACTGATGCCGAGCTATCTTCTAGAACAACATGTGAGAGAGCGATGTTAACCCTTTCTGATCAGTGTTCAATGATGCCGAGCTATCTTCTAGAACAACATGTGAGAGAGCGATGTTAACCCTTTCTCACAAGTGTTCACTGATGCCGAGCTATCGTCTAGAACAACATGTGAGAGAGTGATGTTAACCCTTTCTCACAAGTGTTCAATAATGCCGAGCTATCTTCTAGAACAACATGTGAGAGAGTGATTTTAACCCTTTCTCACAAGTGTTTAATAATGCCGAGCTATCTTCTAGAACAACATGTGAGAGAGCGATGTTAACTCTCTCTGATCAGTGTTCAATGATGCCGGGCTATCTTCTAGAACAACATGTGAGAGAGCGATGTTAACCCTTTCTCAGAAGTGTTCACTGATGCCGAGCTATCTTCTAGAACAACATGTGAGAGAGCGATGTTAACCCTCTCTGATCAGTGTTCAATGATGCCGGGCTATCTTCTAGAACAACATGTGAGAGAGCGATGTTATCTCTTTCTCACAAGTGTTTACTGATGCCGAGCTATCTTCTAGAAAAACATGTGAGAGAGCGATGTTAACCCTCTCTGATCAGTGTTCAATGATGCCGGGCTATCTTCTAGAACAACATGTGAGAGAGCGATGTTAACCCTTTCTCACAAGTATTCACTGATGCCGAGCTATCTTCTAGAACAACATGTGAGAGAGTGATTTTAACCCTTTCTCACAAGTGTTCAATAATGCCGAGCTATCTTCTAGAACAACATGTGAGAGAGCGATGTTAACCCTCTCTGATCAGTGTTCAATGATGCCGGGCTATCTTCTAGAACAACATGTGAGAGAGCGATGTTAACCCTTTCTCACAAGTGTTCACTGATGCCGAGCTATCTTCTAGAACAACATGTGAGAGAGTGATTTTAACCCTTTCTCACAAGTGTTCAATAATGCCGAGCTATCTTCTAGAACAACATGTGAGAGAGCGATGTTAACCCTTTCTCACAAGTGTTCACTGATGCCGAGCTATCTTCTAGAACAACATGTGAGAGAGTGATTTTAACCCTTTCTCACAAGTGTTCAATAATGCCGAGCTATCTTCTAGAACAACATGTGAGAGAGCGATGTTAACCCTTTCTCACAAGTGTTCACTAATGCCGAGCTATCCTCTAGAACAACATGTGAGAGAGCGATGTTGACCCCTTCTCACAAGTGTTCAATGATGCCAAGCTATGTTCTAGAACAACATGTGAGAGAGCGATTTTAACCCTTTCCCACATATAGATGCTTTATGACGCATCTGCAGCATATGACCATAGAAAACAATATGACAAAATGAGAAATTGCTCAAAACGAAAACATAATGTATTCAATTATATTGAATAATTAACTTTCATTTAAGGTATATTCATTATTGGTGCAAAGATTTTATAAAATTCGTCTGCTTCAAAATTGTTGTATGTGGGAAAGGGTTTAAGCGTACCGCGGAGATGTAAACAGAAATGGTAATATCGATAGAAATTAGATTTAAATGTTTCTGTTCTGAACTAAAGCAATATTCTTTATTGCATTTCAACAAGTTTGAATTTAGAAAATTGAGTTTTATGAGCTTCTCCGAGAATGGTCGGAAATAATCCTTCCCTAATCGATTCAGTTTGTTTTATTTGGGTATTACGCCGTTTCCAACATTATTTATTAGTTATATCACAGGGACAGTTCACCTATTCATGATCCCTGGGTAAACAAACAAGATCTAGGCTAAGAAATGTGCCTTGCCCAAGGGCGCTCCACTATGACCGTCGTGCCGCGACTGGAGATCGAACCCTGGACGCCCGGTTTAAAATCCCCGACGCTAACCACACGACCACGGCGGATTCCTCTTATTGGTTCAGAGAGAAAGCCTGACCCCTTTACCTGATCGTCCAGGCAGATTAGAAGCAACATTTTCAATACATATTTGGCTTAGCTGATTAACTCAGTTTAACACCATTTTCATCGGCATTTCTGGTATAATCACGGAGGCCATTTTTAAAGTCTTAGCTATGACCCGATCGAGGATCAAAACCCTGGTCTCCCGGACGCTCAAACCACTACGGTGTGACGAATAAGACAACGTTAGCAATTTATCCTTTTGCCTCAATGTTTTTACAAATTGTTGTATTATGTAGAAAACATCCATGAAAATGCAACCTCGTGGCGACAGATTTCATTGCCACTAGATGGCTAGTGATTTGAGAAATGAAACCAGGTTTTGCCCTTATTTTGAATAAGTCAAGCGATCGATCCAAACAGAACTTGTTGTTCAGAATCAATTACTTTCATGCGTGTCTTCCAAATGTGATTAAAGCAGAATAAGCATTGCTAATTTGCCTCCTAACTATTGAAAACTATGCAGTTGCTACCGTTTTAGAAATATATAAGAATGTTGAGATGACAAATAGTGAAGATTCTGGACGAGACATTGTATCCCAAGTCTGAGACTGGGGTGTATTGAGTGTGTCCTAACACTACGAACACTCGGTCATGTGAAAGCCGAATCAACCAATCAATAATAGCGTTTGACTAGCACTCGCCGAACACTCGGTGTTATAAATCAATCTGTAGACTCACCTTGGTGTTTCGTGTACTTTTAAATATGTTTTCCATTAATTGGACTAAAATTGTTTCATACATACGGAATATTATGTTGCAGTAGCAATACATCGGTGTGTATTGTACTACGATGAGCATGGTAAAATTAACATCTCGCGGGATGTCAGTTTTACAACGCTACGAGAAGTACAATACAAACGGACGTATCACTACTTCAACGTACTTTTTCTTTTATTATATACCTAGTATAACTTTTATTTTACGGATTAAAGAAAAAATAAATAAAAACCATAATTAAAAAAAAAAAAATTAAGTAAGAGGTCCTAGAAAATCCTAGAACGAATTCCTTTCTGAGTAACTGTCAAAAGCTGACTGATTGGCGCTTATGAAAACGAACTTTTGTTTAGCTTCTGTGTGAGGCAATTCATTAATAATGTACAGATATGTGTATAATCAGAAAATAAACTCAATGTATTGATTTAGGTAGCTAATGATCGTTACGAGGCATTTTTTTTTTTGGGGGGGGGGGGGGGGGCGGGGGTGGGCTGTGTGTTGCATGATTATTCCTCTTGTTCAAGTAATTAGTGTAGCTACAGATGAGCCTGTACGTCCCTTATATACTATTGAATAGTATTTACTGTCCGTTGACATGTAATTTAGTCCTAGATGTAAAATTGAAAAATTAAATAAATTTATTGAAACATGGGCAAATTCAGTGTCAGTTTCAATTCTCTATATCTTAATGATGGTATTTAAAAGGTCATTTGAATAGAGTCTTCACTGTCCGTTACATGTAATTTAGTCCTAGATGCATAATTAGAAAATAACTATAAATGTATTCCCACTATATGTTCAGACCAATTTATCTTGATACGATCCAAACATACCCCAAAACAACTAAATGGGGCTCATATGATGACTTTAGTGTATGCCTAATTGCTTTGAGTTTACCGCTGTTTTCAACAGTTTAGTAGTCAAAACACTGCAAATATTTCATATATCACATGTGTAACCAGACACCATTAACCCTTTCCCTCATATAGACGCTTTCTGGCGCCTCTGCAGCAGACGGCCTTTTGAAAACATAGTGACAAAAGTAGAAATTGCTCGTTTTGAGCAATTTCTACTTTTGTCGACACGTTTTCAACTCTATTCGATTATCGTACTCTTCATTTTAAGAGAGTTTCCAAAACAAAAAAATCGGGTATGATTTCAAAGTCGTCGTCTGCTGCAGAGTTGTTGTATGTTGGAAAGGGTTAAACAAGTTCTCCACACAACGTGAATCCAATGTTAAATAATCCCAACCTTCTCAAATAGACTCTTTTAAACGATTGATTTAAAAACCTTGGAGGGTGAAGTTTTCGGGGGGCGTGGCTCATTTCGATGACACGAATAATGTTCCGTTTTAGAAGGCGTGGTTCTACTAAGGTCAAACTTGTTAGGTGCGGTGTTTAATTAATTTAACCTACTCCTTGGCTTAATTAGAGTGGCGTCATGGTGATCGCGTGCTAATGTATTTTTACTCCCTTATTGTGAGAAAGGCAAACTGATATGTTTTCCCATTCTGTATACTATGTTACAATGAAATACAACAAATAGATTCCTTCTTGTCTCCATGTAAATCGATCAAATTCAGTCCTCAATTGTCACACTTTCTAAGCGTTTTTCATGTAAAACATCATATATCATTTGAAATAGTTACCTCTAAGCTTTAAAACAATCCAAAGAAAATAGGGGGTCATGAATTATGCAAGAAAGAATTCACCAGGCGAAAATGGTTACCGTCATTTTGGACGAAATCGGACCCGGACATTACCGGTGTTTAGCATTATCTACTTTTACTTTCAAACAAGGTCAAACTACTACAAGTAATCAAATCAATCATTTCCAGTGCACATCCCTATACACATTTACAATGAATTTAAACTCAATGTCATATATATTCAATGCATTCTGATGATGGTATACACTAATATCTACCCATAGAAATGGTTTTTACGGACTATTTGCATGACCGCGAATATATTTGACTTATATGCAAGGATAAAATGAACATTTCCTATCATGCCATGAAAAAAAAAAATTGTTAACTGAACAAAGTCTAAATGAAATGATACCATGTATATGGCAACTACAACACTGTTAAAGTAGGCATTTAATCGTATCTTGTTTGGTTAAGTTTTGGAAACATTTGATTTATATCACAGCGATAGTACGCTTACCCGTGATCTCTGTGACGAACCGGTAAAAGCGCCTTGTGCAAGATAAGGGCACTCCAATGGGACCGCCGCGTGCAGGAATCGCTCTTTGGACGGAGGTTCTCAAATCCCCCAGGCTTATAACTCGGATTCTTAACCGTGTTTTGAATGTATGGGTGGTATTTTACGTCCTGTCACTGAAGCATCATTAGTAATGCTATCTCTGCAACCCTGAGCGCCACATTTTACGTGAGAGTCGTCTGTGTACAAGAATGAGCTAAATCAAACATTTAGATCAGCATGAACGTCCGTTAGCCCTAGACAGAGTATTTGTCACAGTCAAGCTTTTTGGGGTGGGGAATCTACCGCAAGTTTTACACCAGGAAGACCAACCTTAAAGAAAGTCTACTTACACCGGGAAAATCACTTAATTCCAGAATTACTCGAGGAAAACCACTTAACGCAAGTATTTCACGAGGAATAACAACCTTAAAGTAAGTATTTTCACCAGGAAACCCAGCCTTAAAGTACGTGTAATGCTAGGAAAACCACTTAACGCAAATATTTCACCAGACAGACTAACTTGAAAGTAAGTAGTACACCTTGAAAACACTAAAGGCACGTATTTCACGAGGAAACCCATCCTTAAAGTATTACACTAGGAAGACTAACTTTAACATAAATATTTCACTAAGAAAATCAAACTTAAGGTAAAAATTATACCATCAAAATAAACTTTTACATAAATAATACAACAGGAAAACCTACCTAAAGTATGTAGTTCACCAGGAAAACCGCTTAAAGTAAGTATTTCAACACGACAAACTAAACTTTACCTAAATATTACAACAGGAAAACCAACCTTAAGTAAGAAGTACACCAGTAAGACCAATATAAACACAAGTAGTACACCGCTTTACATAAATATTACACTAGGAAAACCAATGTTTACTTAGTATTATACCAGGAAAAACAACCTTTACATAGTATTATACCAGGAAACCCAACCTTTATATAGTAGTATACCAGAAAAAACAACCTTTACTAAGTATTATACCAGGAAAAACAACTTTTACATAGTATTATTCCAGGAAAACCAATCTTTACATTTTAGTATACCAAGAAAACCAACCTTTACATAGTGCTATACCAGGAAAACCAACATTTACATAGTATTACACAAGGAAACCCAATTTCTACGTAATATTATACCAGGAAAACCAACCTTTACGCAATATTAAACCAGAAAAACCAACCTTTAC
Source organism: Serripes groenlandicus (assembly GCA_031761405.1). Classification (NCBI taxonomy): domain Eukaryota; kingdom Metazoa; phylum Mollusca; class Bivalvia; order Cardiida; family Cardiidae; genus Serripes; species Serripes groenlandicus. Next base: position 44,416,417 of record JASEVX010000002.1, on the reverse strand, counting down.
ATAGTATTATACCAGGAAAACCAAATGTTACATTGTATTATACCAGGAAACCCAATTTTTACATAGTATTATACCAGGAAACCCAACCTTTACGTAGTATTATACTAGGAAAACCCATATTTACATTGAATTGTACAAGTAAAACCAACCTTTAAATAGTATTTTACCAGAAAAACCAACCTTTACATAGTATTTTACCAGGAAAATCAACCTTAAAATAGTATTTTACCAGTAAAACCAACCTTTACATAGTATCATACCAGTAATACCAATCTTTACATAGTATTTTACCAGGAAACCCAACCTTTATATAGTATCATACCAGTAAAACCAACCTTTACATAATATTATACATGTAAAACCAACCTTTACAGAGTATTACACCAGGAAACCCAATGTCTACGTAATATTATACCAGGAAAACCAACATTTACGCAATATTATACCAGGAAAACCAACCTTTACATAGTATTATACCAGTAAAACCAACCTTTACATAGTATTATACCAAGAAAACCAACCTTTACATAGTATTTTACCAGGAAAACCAACCTTTACATAGTATTATACCAGGAAAACTAACCTTTACATAGTAGTATACCAGTACAACCAACCTTTACATAGTACTATACCAGTACAACCAACCTTTACATAGTATTATACCAGGAAGTCCAACCTTTTATCAGTATTATATCAGGAAAACTAATCATTACAAAGTAATATACCTGGAAAATCAACCTTTACGTAGTATTATACAAGAAATACCAAATAGTATGGTTTTACACTGCACTCAACACTTTTTCAGTAATATGCCTGCGTTTCCTGTCATAAACGTATGGATCAAAATATGCCTGTGCATTCAAGATAAGGATCCCTGTTGACATGCTTTACAGACGTTTCTAGAGAGCTTACGACTAACTGGCGAACAGAGTAGAACCAGACCTGAGGGCATTGATGCACTGGCTGATCTAGATATATATTGGTCTCAAATACATTTCGATTGATTTGGGAGTGCCGCTCTTTTATTGTAAGATGAAAATTTGAAAATTCGCCCCTTTTAGGTGTTAAATAAATCAGGAGCATTACATTTTACTCAAGACTAAGAAAGCCAAATGCAATGCTGGACAGGTATACACAGTTACTACACAGATCTCGAAAGCGACACAAGAGGAATGGTGAATATAATTAAAAATACAAATTGCATAACAAACAATTGATATTTATGTAAAATGTTGGTTTATTTCGTACAAAATGTTTTAAATATACAAATAGGACAATCCTTCAAGGCACAAGCTTTTGCTGTAAACTAAGGCGATGACCAATTCTCAATCAAGGGGAATAACTTTGTTGTTATAGTTTTTCTTGGTTATCTTTCAAACAATTGTTATCTCCCTCAGAGTATTAGTCGGCTATTTGGCTCTGTTAAAACAATGTGTTATTTGAATGTGTGGAATACTGGACTAATTTGCCCTTTCTTCCCTGAATAAATGAATTATATCTATATATGTTATTATGACAGTGAATAATTGGTAGATCTTTGGTTATCTGATATTTCCCAATGCCATTTAAACAAAGGGGCCATGATGGCCCTAGATCGCTTTACCTGAATTATGCAATGTGATTTCTAATGCAAAGCACATGAAGACAATTATTCTGACAAAGATTGAAAATGCAACCTCCAGAGCGGTAACAAGATTTTCCTTCATTTGGAACAAATATTCTAACAAAGTTTCAACTTGCTCAAGGAAAAAATGCGGCCTCCTGAGTTTTAACAATATTTTCCTTTAAGTTTTAACAATATTTTCCTTTAATTTGGCCGAGTGACCTAGTTTTTAATCCGCTGTGACCCATATTCGATCTTGGCCTCGATATCATTACGAAAAATATTCTGACCAAATTAATTTGAAGATGCTGTAGCAAAAGAAAATGCGGCTTCTACAGAGTTTACAAGATGTTCCCTCAAGTTCGCCTAGTGACCTAGTTTTTAATCAAACATGACCAATATTCGAGTTCGGCCTACATATCACTAAGACAAATATTCTGATAAAGTTTCAATATGCTCAAGTTAAAAATGCAGCATCCAGAGTGTTAACACGATTTACCTTCAATTTGGCCTAGTGACCTAGTAAACAAATATGACCAATTTTCGAACTCGGCCTACATATCACCAAGACAACATTCTGATAAATGTTCAACATGCTCAAGTTAAGAATGCAGCATCCAGAGTGTTAACAAGCTTTAACTCCAATGTGGCCTAGTGACACAGTTTCTGACCCAATATGACACATATATCTAGATGTCATACAGACAAACATTCTGACCAAATTTCAAGCTGCTGAAGCAAAAGATGCTGCTTCTACAGTGTTAACAAGATTTCCGTTCAATTTGGTCTAATGACCTAGTTTCTAACTCAATATGATGCCTATTCAAACTTGACCTAGATATTATTCAGACAAACATTTGAAAAATGTCAAGCTGCTGAAGCAAAAACTGCGACATTCAGAGTGTTAACAATATTTTCCTTTAATTTGACCTCGTAAGCTAGTGGTCGACCCGGCATGACCCCATATTCGAACTTGGCCTAGAAATCGTTAAGATAAACAATCTGACCAAATATTAAGCTGCTGAGGCACATGCATCTTCTACAGTGTTAACAAGATTTCCTTTCAATTTGGCCTAGTGACCTAGTTTCTGACCCAATATGCCCATATTCAAACTTGATCTAGATATCATAAAGACCCAATATGCCCAAATTCAAACTGCTGAAGCAAAAACTGCGGCCTCTAGAGTGTTAACAAGATGTTCCTTCAATTTGACCTAGTGACATATATTGTGACCCGACATGACCCATTGTCATCAAGACAAACATTCTGATTCAGTTTCAACAAACTTGAAAATGTGGCTTCCAGATTGATAACAAGATTGCACTTCAATTTGACCTAGTGACCTAGTGTTTGACCTCATATGGCTCAGTTTCAAACTTGTCCAAGATTTGATAGACATAAATGGTCTGATAAACATTCATGAACTTCGGATGCAATATGTAGCCTGTAGGGTGTTAACAATTGTTGACGACGGACGACGAACGAAAGACGGACGCCGGATAAAATAGCTCACATTGAGCACTTCGTACACAGGTGAGCTAAAAATAAGCTATTAAAAACACAACTATTATCATGTTTACAAGAGTAGAGTTTCTTTTTACAAAGTACTATTTTGAGTTACTGTTATTTACTGAAAGTAACAGACTAAAATCTAAACAAGAATAAAATACGAATACATATGCTTTGATCACTACCATTGATTATCATATTGCTAGAATGAGTAACACTGAGTTTTAACCCTTTCCCACTTGCAGACGCATTTCGAAGCATCTGTAGCAGACGACCTGTGAAAACCTTAGGGTGAAAGGGGATATTGCTCATAATGATAAATTTCTCCTGTTGGCATATGTTGAACTACCGGTACATGTTTAATATACTTTTATCTATACGTATTTTTCTATATATTTACACATATATTTCCAAAGCTGTCTGCTACTGTTTCTTGCGCATGTGAGAAAGGCTTAATTAAAGAGTTGCCTGCCTTTTCCCCGATTTCCGTCTGGGGTTTTCCGTTTTGAGGCCATTAGTTCAGATTTTCCGTTTTGAGATCCTATGTAAAACATTTTTGTTTGTAGCACCATGGGAATGGATAGATTTTACCCTTTCTCACACACAACAAATTTGAAGTAGCTCACTTTGAAAACTTGTACATTAAAACATAGACTGTCTCTACAAATGAGAGTATAATTACTCAATAGAGTTGAACACATGAACAATTTCTCCTTTTGCCACATTGTTTTTACAAGTTGTCTGCTACAGAGGCATCAATATGCGTGTCTGACAATTGAAAGGGATAAATACAATGTACATGTATTATGATCATAAAAACTAGATTTCTCATTAAAGGTTACTCGCAATACGTCATTCAAAAAGTGCATAGCATCTATGTATATAGCGCTAATTTAACCCTTTCCTACACTTGCAGTAGACAACCTATTAAAATATTTCGGCAATTTTTCCTTTTGCAACACTATCTTTTCAACTCTATTATTAAACTCTCATTTATTGATATTTTTAAAGTCGTCTTCCGCAGACCTTTTGCCACAAAGTTTTAAAGTTAATAATTGATAATTATACTTTCTTTAATAAAGATTTTCCATAATTGAAAATATCTGAGTTAAAATACCGAAAATCTCTACAAATTGCTCAAAATTAGCAGTTTCTCCTTTTGCCATAATGTTTTCAACTGTTTTCAATGGTTATATTTTATAGAATTTCCTAATTTCTGATGTTTTTTACACATGTCAAGGTCGTGTTTTTGTTTCTCCTTTTTCCATAATGTTTTCAACTGTTTTCAATGATTATACTTTATAGAATTTCCTAATTTCTGATGTTTTTTACACATGTCAAGGTCGTGTTTTTGTTTCCCTTACATGGTCACGCGATGTAAGAATTGTTGTTTTTTTTACGGAACAAAAGTCAGATTATTAAAAACAAAGCAAATGAAAAGTTAAAAATAGACTATAGATGAATGAATCGGTTTTAAACGCGTTGCTAAATACGGACTAAATCTAAATCACCGGGAATCCAACAAGTGAACTAAATATTAAGATTTAGCTTTATTCAAAAATCTAAATTGAAAAGTTTGGTGAATACGGGTCGCCACTTCTTCATCTAATTACTGCGATTACATTTAGCGCGCGCCTCTTGTTTATGGTTCCCGGTTCAACATACTATCGAACTAATAAGTTTACTGTTTAGACTAGATACAGTATGAATTTCGCTTAAATAAAAATGTACATACATTCAATTAATATACTGACCTTTGTCTTTTGTTTTTAATTTGTAAAAGGGATGTTTTAAAAGTCATTACGTTAAATTAATGTACTTAGTAAGAACAACGAGAAATCCCGATATGTGGTCACGCTGGCAGGTCTAAATATTCTCCTTATCCCTACAGGAAGTCGCCCCCTGCCGGCTTCCAATAACAAGGTGCGATGAGCTTCATGTGTTTTAAGAACAGATCGTACATACATTTTATGAAATGTGTTTGTCTCACTCTAACGACATCACTATCAAACTTACATGTATGCTTGAAAAAGTGAAGTTCGATCGTGAACTATGATATTACCCTAGTTTATTGTAAAATAGAAGGTGAAAGGTTAAACAACTACACAAGTGATTTGGAATAGGATACATTAAAATAGAAACATAGCTAGAGATGTAAAAAATAACTGCAATTTATATATTTCCTCCAATATTTCCAAAAAATAGCAAAATCAGTTTAGAATTTTTAAGATACGATACTACAATTTGATTGGATGTTTGCCTATTCTTGATTAAATACCTGCTCTATCGAAAACATATTGAAGTGTAAAGCCAGATTCTTGATTGTGATTGGTGGTCTGCCTTTTCTAAATATAGTATCACATAGCATATATATTAAAGAGGAAATAATGCAGGGATGTTTAAATTCCTCCTTTTCTAGCAATGTTTCCTTAATGAAATTGCCTACATCGAATTTGATTGGATATCTCCATTTTCTTGATTCACCGTATGCGTTATTCAACTATTGCAATCTGCATATTCAGACTGCAATAGTTGAATAACGCATACGGTTTTCATAAGGAAACATTGCTAGAAAAGGAGGAATTTAAACATCCCTGCATTATTTCCTCTTTAATATAATTATTCTGTCGTAGTCACGGACAATGTTTATAATATATATATATATATGAATAAACTATGAAGTTAGACAAAAATATTGCAATAAAAGGAGGAATTACTGCAATTTTTCTATTTTTATGGCAATAGTTCTTCTGTAATTTAATTATTTAATTGTATTCATGGTAAATGTTAAAATAGTAAAAAAAAATCTGACAAATTCTATAGCCTGGAAAGGAAAACACACTATAACTGTCCTTCGGTAAATATTCCGACAAGTAGTTGGTCTGACTGTGACCTATGACAGCTACCATTTTTATATTTCACATGAAAGTTAATGAACACAAGACACAAACGGTCAGATTTCGACTATAAGTTCGTTTCAATATTTGCAAGTTACAACAATACAGTCACAATAACACTTTTATATATAATCCAAATGATATCAAAATATTAAAACAAAATGGTAAACTATCATTCAAACACAGGTTTGTAGTGTAACGGGAACGGGTTATAGGTATAAATAGGGCTTTGTCGTAAAAGCCCGCTTTTTTAGCGACGTTGGTAGAGTGATTGACCTTTTCGTAAGTTAAGCAACGTTCATCTCGGTTAGTACCTGGATGTGTGGCAAATGGTGGCAGTGGTGTGATTTTTGGGTTGATATCACCATCATCCCCGGACCCCGGTGGTTCCCAGGGATGTTACATAGACTCCGCTCTGGTATACTGCTTGTGTTCAGTTGTGTGACTTCGGATCGAAGTCAATAGAAAAGAGGGAGAAATGAAACGGGAACGGGTTATAGGTATACATATCAATTATACGGCCTTGTCGTAGAAGCCGGCTTTTATAGTGACGTTGGTAGAGTGATTGACCTTTTCGTAAAGTTAAGAAACGTTCATCTCGGTAAGTACCTTGATGGGTGACCCGCGATGGCTTAACGGCGGTACACGTTACAAATGGTGGCAGTGGTGGGATTTTTGGGTTGATATCACCATCATCCCCGGACCTCGGTGGTTCCCAGTGATATTACATAGACTCCGCTCTGGTATACTGCTTGTGTTCAGTTGAGTGACTTCGGATCGAAGTCAATAGAAAAGAGGGAGAAATGAAACGGGAACGGGTTATAGGTATAAATATAACTTCAACGGCCTTGTCGTAGAAGCCGGCTTTTATAGCAACGATTGACCTTTTCGTAAAGTTAAGCAACGTTCATCTCGTTTAGTACTTGGATGGGTGACCCGCGACGGCTTAATGGCGGTACATGTTACAGTAGTAATAAGAGATTTTACATCTAAATGCTGATTACATATAGACTTCTGGAACAATGTTTTTCTTTTAGTTTGCATAAGTGTGGAAAATAAAACATATTCAAAGACATAACAGCTTTTATCATCAGTAATCAGTTTTTATTAAAGAGAAATTAAATATGGATACTCATGATTTGCCTTAATTAGTACACATTAAATATACTTTGTTATTCAAACAATCGAATTAAAGACAAAAACATCTATCTGAAAACTGCGATGTCTTGATCAAAGGTTTTTGAGATACACCCCAAATAAATAACGCCTTTTGATTGGCGGTCTGCTTTTTTCAATACCGGTCTGCGTTTTTTGTCCCATATTATATTTGTCTGCGTCTTCCGTCTGCGTTTTAACCTGTCCCCATTTCCAGTTTGACAACTTCCGTTCAAAACGAAAGTAATAATTTTATTTAGCGATGATTTTGGGGGAAAATGATACTGCTTTTGAGGAGGACTGACAGGAAAGAAGTGTGTGCACGCCTACACTGTTGATTTAGTCATCATTCCTCAAAACGGTCGAGGTAGGTGTTTGTCAAATAAACTATATTTTGAGTGGATAATTTATTTTTTGTCGGTCTGTAAACTTAATATCTGAAAAAAAGCTGACATGCATTTCATGTGTTTGTCTCAAACAAGTCCAAATCCTGTAGACTTTCTCTTGCACGTTTTATCATCTGACAATTTTAATTATTTGACAAGCTTGGCATATGAATGAAAATAACAATATTGAAGGGAAGTATTTCGTAGAATTCGTACCACTGTATCATCGTACCATATATATAAACTATATATAGGCTCATTTAAGGAGACAAAAGTGGTTGAAAACTGCTTTCAAACCCCAAAACTTTGTGTACAAATATTTCTATTGGTGAATAGATGATATATATAATTATACAAGTTTTATGATTGAAAAGAATGAAAAAATATAATACATAAATGAATTTTCCAGATTTGTTCTATCCTCAGATGGAGCATATCGATGATGCATTGCCAACAATGTTATTCAAATAACGCACACAAACATATGTATTGTTGTATCAATGTTTGTGAACACTATGTAATAGATTGTCTAGTGAATCTATCTCTTATTAGCACTCCGCCTTGGCGTCATTTATACAGTTATATTGAAATAAAAGTAGTGATGCTACCCTGTTTCTAGACCTAAATTACATGTATATGGTCAGTGAAGACTGGTGAGACTCTGCAGAATATGATATATAGGCTCATCTGAGTCTTTACTGGATGCGGAGGCATTATAACCCCAAATAATGCAGCTCAATAATTGCAAAGGATCTTTTATAAATGGGCTATTTTATTAGGCTGTGTCTCCTGCCATGTACGTTGTTCTTTTAAATTTGTCTCCTACCATGTACGTTGTTCTTTTAAATTTGTCTCCTACCATGTACGTTTCACTAAGGAGATGGCTCGTACCTGGTATTTATAATATAACCTATATTATCTCGATCCACACGTTTTTAATGAGGGATTAATGCCGAAGGTGTGAACATATTGTAAACAGTTTGTTGATTAAAGCAACAGGGTGTTTTATTGGTTTGGTTTACACAACAAGTTAGAAGATCAGATAATATTATTGATTATTAATGTTTATTTCTTTATTTTATTGATTTATATTGTTTTTTATTTATTTTATTGTTTATTTATTTATAATATTGTCTATTTAATTATTTTGTTGATTAATAGTGTTTTTTTTTATCCCTTAAATTCCCTAATTGGTTATAGCTTGTGGCTTTAATAGATTGTAACGTTGATTGAGTTGAACAATTTAATCGATAATCGTATTATCTCAATCCACACGTTTTTAGCTCACCTGAGCTTTGCTCAAGGTGAGTTATTGTGATCGCCTTTTGTCCGTCGTGCGTCGTGCGTCGTGCGTCAACTTCTTCTCCTCAGTAACCAGTTGGTCAATTGGGATGAAACTTCACAGAAAGCATCCTCTCAATGACCTCACCAGATTTCCTTCAAATTTTTGGGATCCATGCAGAATTCTGGTTTCCATGGCAACGAAATGAAAAAAACTTTTTCAAAATAATTTTGTAGAAATGTTCCTTGGAGAAATGTTCCTTGGATGACCCTCTATAAGATTCCTTCAAGCCATGTTGATTGGTCAAAAAACATGCCCGTCAGGGGGGGGCGGGGCTATTTTGCCTTATATGGCTGTAGTGAAAACTTAAAAAATCTTCTCCGAAAGTGTCTGGCCGATTTTCAAATAATTTTGTAGAAATGTTCCTTGGATGACCTTCTATCAGATTCCTTCAAGCCATGTTGATTGGTCAAAAAACATGGCTGCCAGGGGGGCGGGGCTATTTTGCCTTTTATGGCTATAGTGAAAACTTAAAAAATCTTCTCCTCCGAAAGTGTCTGACCGATTTTCAAATAATTTTGTAGAAATGTTCCTTGGATGACCCTCTATCAGATTCCTTCAAGCCATGTTGATTGGTTGAAAAACATGGCCGCCGGGGGGGGGGGGGGCAGGGCTATTTTGCCTTATATGGCTATAGTGAAAACTTAAAAAATCTTCTTCTCCGAAAGTGTCAGGCCAATTTTCAAATCATTTTGTAGAAATGTTCCTTAAGTGACCCACTTTCAGATTCCTTCAAGCCATGTTGATTGGTAAAAAAAACATGGCCACCAGGGGGGCAGGGCTATTTTGCCTTATATGGCTATAGTGAAAACTTAAAAAATCTTCTTCTGATTTTTAAATAATTTTGCAGAAATGTTCCTAGTGTGTCCCTCTATCAGATTCCTTCAAGCCCTGTTGATTGGTCAAAAAACATGGCCGCCAGGGGGGGGGCGGGGCTATTTTGCCTTATATGGCTATAGTGAAAACTTAAAAAATCTTCTTCTCCGAAAGTGTCGGGCCGATTTTCAAATAATTTTGTAGAAATGTTCCTAGGGTGACCCTCTATCAGATTCCTTCAAGCCAAGTTGATTGGTCGGAAACTATGGCCGCCAGGGGGCGGGGCTTATATAGTTAAATTGAAAAAAAAAAATCAGGTGAGCGATCCAGGGCAATCATGGCCCTCTTGTTTAATTTAATCGATAATCGTACATGGCAGGAGACACTCCGTATTAATGTTAAGGAAGTATAGGTTGCACTGGACCTTTGTGACATGACCTTTTACTTTTTGTTCATGTTATACTAACCATATTAAGCCAAATGTGCAAGCACTTAATTTAAAGCAACATTTAGTGCAATATGCCTATTATATTTAGTGATTAAGTTTTAATGATTTATTTGGAGGTAACATGGCTCACAAGTCAAATTCTATTTATTCCTGTTTTGTTATAAATGTAAGAGATAAGAGCTGGAGAAAATATGTACATATGGAGCTAACCAACATTATTCAACATATTCTTACACTGACATTAACCGTTTTCTACCTACAGACTCAGACATTTTGATGCATCTTCAGCAAACAACTTTTGAAAACATTGCGGCGAAAGGAGATATTGCTGATAATGAGCAATTTTACTTTTTGTCTCAATTGTTTCAACACCATTCAGCTATTATATTTTCCTATATAATGATTTTCCTTTTTTTAGCCATGATTATGATTTATGATATAATGTTCTCTACTGCTGATGTGTTGTATGTCAGAAAGGGGTTAATATAGTTTAATAGTAGATCGAAGTATTATAACTATTTAAATCTGATCATTACTTTCTCTGTCTAGATTCCAGAGAAGTAATTTTACAATGAAATCATTGATTACAAAAGGAAAAAGCGCATTATGAGTTTTAACTTCTGACATAAAGTTTTAAAGATTTTTTGCTGCATTGTTATTGTCCTTTTGAATTTAACTACCGCATATATACATTCAAAGGTCAGTTTACTATATCTTTCTTTGTATATCTACTTAGTCAAGTTGATATGTATTCATCATGCAACAGAATTTACATGGACAAAGTATGTCCCTAATTTTTCAATTGTTGAACATTAGGTAAAGTGAAAAAAAGTTTGAAGTTTTAAACACAACTGTACATTTTGACCACTGTTATTCTTTTTGCAAACTTCAAGGATTGGAAGAAATATTTCAACAGAAACAATATCACGGGCAACAAATTTCTACTTTATTTTTAAAAACTTGACCAACATATAACCAATCTACAGCAGACAACTTTGAAAATATCTTTGCATTTTTTTGTATATCTCTATAATCAAGGCAGAACCAGTATACAAAATAGATTTGAAAACATCATGGCAAAAGTATAAATTTAATTTTGAGCAATGTTTATTTTGCTCCAATGCTGTTTAAAGAGATTCTGAGCAATTACTGTTTACTAAGTATAGTTTTAGTAGTTTAATAATGATGCAGTTTTCAATGTAATTTATATCAGGACTTTTTATACTTCTTGAATAACATGTAATACATGTTATTCAAGAAGTATAAAAAGTTCTGATATACATTATTGTAGTAAGACATAATATCATTTATGGATATTAAGAGTAATAATTATATACATGTATGCTTTTATTATCTCATGGCAGGGCACACTTTCAATCCTTGTCCACTATATATATAAAAGCTCACTTTGGTACAGCATGTTTCCTATTTTATTACTGGTTAATCTGATTCAGGGAATGATTAAAAGGTGTATTGTTGCTGTGATATCAACTGAAGTTTTATTGAAAACGGCATGAACCCAAAATAACCAGCTCAGAAAGCACAAAGAATATTTGAGAAATATATAATTGTCTTTCGTTGAGCCATTATCAAATGATGATAATTTGACTGTTTGGATTTTAGCAAAAGACAAAAACTTCTTTTCTTGTTTAAAGCAACTGTCAGAATTTTAATTTAAGAATTTCTTGTTCAGCTGTGATTGAAAACAGAATAAAAGTAATTATTTCATTTGATTAACATAATTATAATATTATGCAGATTATTGATTATAATAGTTCCTTTTCACACCAAAAAAATCCATGAATTTCTTCTTTGATACAATGAAATTGATTGGAGATCTCCCTTTTCTTGATTGACCGTATGCGTTATTCAACTATTGCAGTCTACATATGCAGACTGCAATAGTTGAAAAAGGGCATACGGTTTTCATAAGGAAACATTGCTAGAAAAGGAGGAATTTAAACATCCCTGCATTATTTCCTCTTTAATATAACTATTCAGTCGTAGTCACGGACAATGTTTATGATATGTATAATATATATATATATATATGAATACAATATGAAGTTAGGAAGAAATATTGCAATAAAAGGAGGAATTGCTGCAATTTCTATATTTATGGCAATAGTTCTTCTGTAATTTAATTATTCAATTGTATTCATGGTAAATGTTAATAATTTAAAAAAAATCTGACGAATTCTGAATCTCTATAGCCAGGAAACGAAAACAAACTATTATAACTGTCTTTCGGTAAATATTCCGACAAGTACTTGGTCTGACTGTGACCTATGACATAATATCATATCTTGTTTTTAGCTCACCTGTGAACGAAGTGCTCAAGGTGAGTTATTGTGATCGCCCTATGTCCGGCGTCCGTTGTCCGTCGTCCGTCAACATTTTCTCCTCTGTAACCGGTGGGTCAACTGGGATGAAACTTCACAGAAAGCATCCTCTCAATGTCCTCACCAGAATTCCTTAAAATTTTCGGGATCCATGCAGAATTCTGGTTTCCATGGCAACGAAATGAAAAAACTTCAAAATTCTTAAAAAATCCTCTCCTCCGAAAGTGTCAGGCCTATTTTCAAATAATTTTGTAGAAATGTTCCTCGGGTGATCCTCTATCAGATTCCTTCAAGCCATGTTGATTGGTCGAAAAACATGGCCGCCAGGGGGGGCGGGGCTATTTTTCCTTATATGGCTATAGTGCAAACTTAAAAAATCTTCTTCTCCAAAAGTGTCAGGCCGATTTTCAAATAAATTTGTAGAAATGTTCCTTGGGTGACTCTCTATCAGATTCCTTGAAGCCATGTTGATTGGTCGAAAAACATGGCCGCCAGGGGGGCGGGGCTTTTTTGCCTTATATGGCTATAGTGAAAACTTAAAAAATCTTCTCCTCCAAAAGTGTCAGGCCGATTTTCAAATAATTTTGTAGAAATATTCCTTGGATGACCCGCTATCAGATTCCTTTAAGCCATGTTGATTGGTCGAAAATCATGGCCGCCAGGGGGGGGCGGGGCTGTTTTGCCTTATATAGCTATAGTGCAAACTTAAAAAATCTTCTCCTCCAAAAGTGTCAGGCCGATTTTCAAATAATTTTGTAGAAATGTTCCTTGGATGACCCTCTATCAGATTCCTTCAAGCCATGTTGATTGGTCAAAAAACATAGCCGCCAGGGGGCGGGGCTATTTTGCATTTTATTGCTATAGTGAAAACTTAAAAAATCTTCTCCTTCAAAAGTGTCGGGCCGATTTTCAAATAATTTTGTAGAAATGTTCCTAGGGTGACCCTCTATCAGATTCCTTAAAGCCAAGTTGATTGGTTGGAAACTTTGCCCGCCAGATGGCGGGGCTTATATAGCTAAAGTGAAGAAAAAAAATCAGGTGAGCGATTCCAGGGCCATCATGGCCCTCTTGTTTAGATCACCTAAGCACAAAGTGCTGAAGGTGAGTTTTTGTGATCGCCTTAACCATTTCCCTCATACAACAATTCTGCAGCAGACGACTTTAAACATATTTTGTCAAAAAATGGAAAATCTCTATAATTGAATGGATAACTTATGACTAAAAGTGGAAAACATTGTGTCAAAAGGAGAAATTGCTCGTTTTCAGCAATTTCTTCTTTTTGTCACTATGTTTTCAAAAGGCGGTCTGCTGCAGAGGCGTCAGAGAGCGTCTATATGAGGGAAAGGGTTAAGCCCTTTTTTCTATTGTTATTCCATCGTCAACAATTTGCTTCTTAACATGCAGTCTCTTAAGGCCACTATTATCATTTAATCTTCATGAAACTTATTCAGTTTGTTTATCTTGCTGATTTCTATGCCAAGTTTGAATATGTGTCATGTCAGGTCAAACATTAGGTCACTAGATTAAAGGAAAATCTAGTTAACACTCTGGAAGCCGCCTTTTTAGATCACCTAGAGCCAAAGGCTCAAGGTGAGCTATTCTGATCACTCTGTGTCCGTCGTCCGCTGTCTCAGTCGTCCGTCGTTAACTTTTAGCTTTAAACATCATCTCCTCCTGAACCGCAAGAACAATTTCCACCAAACATCACAGGAATGTTCCTTTGGTGGTCCTCTTTCAAAATTGTACTAAGATTTAAATTCCATTGAGAACTTTGGTTGCTGCGGCATCAGAAAGGGGACAAAATGTCCAAATTTTAAAAATCTTCTCCTCCGAATCTGCCTGTCAGATTCAAATATAATTTGGTAGAAATGTTTCTTGGGTGACCCTCTATAAAAATTGTTCAAGCCATACTGATTGGTCAAAAAACATGGCAGTCAGGCGGCATCAGAAAAGGGGCAAAATGACAAAATTTGAAAATTCCATTTTTAGCTCCACTGGCTGAAAGCCAGTCAAGCTTATGTCATGGCGAATTGTCCGTCGTGCGTCCGTGCGTTCGTGCGTGCGTGCGTGCGTGCGTTAACTTTTTCCTTTAAACGACTTCTTCTCCCTAACCACTTGGCCAATTTGGTTGAACTTCATGGGAAGCATCCTCTCAATGTCCTCTACTAAATTCCTTCAATTTTTTTTGATCCATTCATAATTCTGGTTTCCATGGCAACCGAAAGAAAAAAATAGTGAGAACTTAAAAAATCTTCTTCTCCGAAAGTGTCAGGCCGATTTTCAAATAATTTTGTAGAAATGTTCCTTGGGTGACCCTTTATAAGATTCCTTCAAGAAATTTTGATTGGGCGAAAAACATGGCCGCCAGGGGGCGGGGCTTTTTTGCCTTATATAGCTATAGTGAAAACTTAAATAATCTTCTTCTCAAAAAGTGTTCAGCAGATTTTTAAATAATTATGTAGAAATGTTCCGTGGGTGACCCTCTATCAGATTCCTTCAAGCCATGTTGATTGGTAAAAAAACATGGCCGTCACAGGGCGGGGCTATTTTGCCTATATGGCTAAAGAGCAAACTTAAAAAAATCTTCTCCTCCAAAAGTGTCAGGCCGATTTTCAAATAATTTTGTAGAAATGTTCCTTGTGTGAACCTTAATTAGATTCCTTCAAGAAATGTTGATTGGGCGAAAAACATGGCCGCCAGGGGGCGGGGCTTTTTTGCGTTATATAGCTATAGTGAAAACTTAAAACATCTTCTTCTCCGAAAGTGTTCAGCCGATTTTCAAATAATTTTGTAGAAATGTTCATTGGGTGACCCTCTATCAGATTCCTTCAAGCCATGTTGATTGGTCGAAAAACATGGCCGCCAGAGGGCGGGGCTATTTTGACTTATATGACCATAGTGAAAACTTAAAAAATCTTCTCCTCCGAAAGTGTCAGGCATATTTTCAAATAATTTTGCAGAAACATTCCTTTGGTGACACTCTACAAGATTCCTTTAAGCCATGGTGGTTGGTAAAAAAAATAGCCACCACGGGGCAGGGCTGTTTGGAGATTTTATTTTTGCCTTATGGCCGTGGAGCGATACTGGCCCTCTTGGGCCTCTTGTTATGAAAGTGCTTGTCTGATTTTAAGAAAATATAATATGAATCTTACTGTAATGATCCTCTATTTAATTTGTTTAAGCCGTTTTGATTGGTTACACAATCATATCGCCCAGGCGTCATCACAAAAGCTACAAATGACAACCAACTCCTACCATTCCAATAGACCAATTTACACAAAACATCACAGGAATGTTCCTTTGGTGGTCCTCTTTCAAAATTGTTCAAAGATTTAAATTCCATTGAGAACTTTGGTTGCTGCGGCATCAGAAAGAGAGAAAAATACCCAAATTTTAAAATCCTTTTCCTCCATAATCTGCTTGTGCGATTGCAAGATAATTTGGTAGAAATGTTCCTTAAGTGACCCTCTAAATAAACTGTTGTAGCCATATTGATTTCGTTGAAAAACAGGGCAGCAAGGCGGCATCAGGAAAGGTGCAAAATGACAAAAACTTTATAATTCCATTCTTATTAAAGTTCTTGTTAGATTTCAAGATATAAATGGCCTTTACTGATAAGCCGTTTCTTGAGAAGTGTCCACTCCTTGCTGTTTCATTTGCACTCCTTGATCAAATTTTCCCAGATATTTGCAGTTAAATATTTGCTACTAATTTACTATCAATTAGGTGATCGATTTAGGGCCATCTTGGCTCTCTTGTTTACTTGAGCATGTTGAAACTTTGTCAGAATATTTGCCTGTATGATATCTAGGCTGAGTTTGAATATAGGTCAGGTCCGGTCAAAAACTAGGTCACTAAGCCAAATTGTAGAAAAATCTTGTTAAAGTTATGTCTCTCCCTGTATACAGGGGAGATATATTGTTTTCGTCCTTGATTTCTGTCCGTCCGTCTGTTTGTCTGTCCCAAATCGTGTCCGCTCCACATCTCCAAGAAGGATTTTCATGAAACTTGGGTCACATGTTCACCTCATCAAGGCGATGTGCAGAACCATGTCTCGACCATACCAGTTAAAGGTCAAGCTCATGCTTGAAGGTCAAAGGTTTGAGGCTTTATTTTGTGTCCGCTCCATATCTCCAAGACAGCTTGAAGGATTTTCATGAAACTTGTGTCATGTGTTCACCTCATCAAGGCGATGTGCAGAACCCATGTCTCGACCATACCGGTTCAAGGTCAACGTCATGCTTGAAGGTCAAAGGTTTGAGGCTTTATTTCGTGTCCGCTCCATATCTCCAAGACGGCTTACAGGATTTCTAAGAAACTTGAGTCAGATGTTCACCTCATCAAGGCGATATGCAGAACCCATGTCTCGACCATACCAGTTCAAGGTCAAGGTCACACTTGAAGGTCAAAGGTTTGAGACACTATGTTGTGTCCGCTCCATATCTCCAAGACGGCTTGAAGGATTTTCACGAAACTTGGGTCACATGTTCACGTCATCAAGGCGATGTGCAGAACCAATGTCTCGACCATACCAGTTCAAGGTCAACGTCACGCTTGAAGGTTAAAGGTTTGAGGCTTTATTTCGTGTCCGCTCCATATCTCCAAGACAGCTTACATCTAGTGGACCTCTACCAAGATTGTTCAAATTATAGCCCTGGGGTTAAAAATGAACCCTCCCTTGGCCATAGACTTGTATAGGGAAAACACTTTGAAAATCTTCTTGTCTAAAAGTAGAAGGCCCAGGCGTTTGATATTTGATATGTAGCTTCATCTAGTGGACCTCTATCAAGATTGTTCAAATTATAGCCCTGGGGGTCAAAAATGATCCCTCCCCAGGGGTCACTTGTTTGAAATAGATAGGTGAAAAACTTTAAAAATCTTCTTGTCTCAAAATTTGGTATCTAGCCCTAGGATCACTTGTTTTTAGCTCACCTATGCATGAAGTGCAAGGTAAGCTTATGTGATCGCTCACCGCCCGTCGTCCGTCGTCGTCGTCCGTTCACATTTTCCTACAAATGACTTCTCCTCATTAACCAAATTCAAAATAATTTTACAGGAATGTTCCTTGGGTGGAGCTCTTTCAAAATTGTTGAAAGAATTTTATTCCATGCAGAACTTCGGTTGCCATGGCAACATATAAGGGGAAATTAACCAAAACTTAAAAAATCTTCTTGTCTGAAAGTAGAAGGCCTTCGATATTGGGTATGTAGCATCATCTAGTGCACCTCTACCAAGATTGTTCAAATTATAGCCCTAGGGTCAAAATTGACCCCTCCTCAGGGGTCACTTGTTTTACATACACTCATATAGGGAAAAAACTTAAAAATCTTCTTGTCTAAAAGATATTTGGTATGTAGCCTCATCTAGAGGACTCATATAGGAGAAAGAACACTGGAAACTTTTTAAGTTTGATTAAATCAGGTGAGCGATATAGGACCATCATGGTCCTCTTGTTTTACTTTTTAGCTCACCTTCATGAGCTTTGCTCAAGGTTAGTTATTGTGATCGCCTTTTGTGCGTCGTCCGTCAACTGCTTCTCCTCAGTAACCAGTGGGTCAATTGGGATGAAACTTCACAGAAAGCATCCTCTTAATGACCTCACCAGATTTCCTTCAAATTTTTGAGATCCATGCAGAATTCTGGTTTCCATGGCAGCGGAATGAAAAAACTTCAAAATTCTTGTTCTCCCAAACTGGTTTGCAGATTTTCAAATAATTTTGTAGAAATGTTCCTTGGATGACCCTCTATCAGATTCTTCTAAGCCATGTTGATTGGTCGAAAAACATGGCTACCAGTGGGCGGGGCTATTTTGCCTTATATGGCTATAGTGAAAACTTAAAAAATCTTCTCCTCCGAAAGTGTCAGGCCGATTTTCAAATAATTTTGTAGAAATGTTTCTTAAGTGACCCACTATCAGATTCCTTCAAGCCATGTTGATTGGTTGAAAAACAGAGCCGCCAGGGGCCGGGGCCATTTTGCCTTATATACGTAGCTATAGTGAAAACTTAAAAAATCTTCTCCTCCGAAAGTGTCGGGCCGATTTTCAAATAATTTTGTAGAAATGTTCCTTGGATGAACCTATATCAGATTCCTACAAGCAATGTTGATTGGTCAAAAAACATGGCCGCCAGGGGGGCGGGGCTATTTTGCCTTATATGGCTATAGTGAAAAATTAAAAAATCTTCTTCTCCGAAAGTGTCAGGCCGATTTTCAAATAATTTTGTAGAAATGTTTCTTAAGTGACCCACTTTCAGATTCCTTCAAGCCATGTTGATTGGTCAAAAAACATGGCCGCCAGTGTGCAATGCTGTTTTGCATTATATGGCTATAATGAAAACTTAAAAAATCTTCTCCTCCAAAAGCGTCAGGCCGATTTTCAAATAATTTTGTAGAAATGTTCCTAGGGTGACCCTCTATCAGATTCCTTCAAGCCAAGTTGATTGGTCGGAAACTATGGCCGCCAGGGGGCGGGGCTTATATAGCTAAAGTGAAAAAAATATATATCAGGTGAGCGATCCAGGGCCATCATGGCCCTCTTGTTTTAATAGGTACTCGTGTTAGGGCTTTCATATAAGGAATATAATTACATCTAATACCCTTCTTCACATTGTATGTTGAGAAGATGCTGATTTTGGGTTGATTTTGAGAATTTGAAATTAATTCATAATTTTTTGTTACATTCCTTTCTTATTGTGATCATTCATTTACCAAGTATAGTTCTTTAACATATCAAACGGGTTTTGGAGTCATATATTTGAAAAACCTTTTACGTACGTATTGATACATATTGATCCATCGATGCAAAGAAAGCCCACGGGGCTTGTCGGCATCGCCTTAAATATCTTGTAGTTGTGTTATTCTCTCTAGTTATATGACAAATGAATGTTTCTACAGTTAGTCTAATAAAAGACTATATATACTCAAAATATGTTGGTTTCTTTTATAATGATCATCTAGCCAACACAAAGTCATTTAACGCTATATCTTCTTGTAAAATAATCAAATTGTGGCGTAAAGTTATGTTTGCTAAATTATGTATAGATTTTGAATTATTTCTGTGGTTAACATGTTACGGAAACATAAATAAATAAATACAATGATATATAGAATATATTAAATTTTTCCTACGCTTTGTCGTTTGGTTAGCGCAAACAATACTGTAATAACTACGTCATAACGTAAACAGTTGTCATTCAGTGAGTGACATTTGTGTTCACGTGGTACAACTGGTATTCTGTGTGTTACCTCACTGCGAGTTTGATACTTCGAGTGGTCTTTTTCAGAGTATGCCCCCGAAATCTTGAGATACATGCGGTGGCCTCAGGGTCAAGCTAGGGCGTATCTCTATATTTTACAGGCCGTAGGGGTCGCCGTGGGATTATAGCGCGGAGTTATAACTTTTTTAGATCATCTAGAGCCAAAGGCTCAAGGTGAGCTATTCTGATCACTTTTTGTCCGTCTTCCGTCGTCTGTTGTCCGTCGTTAACATTTTGTGATTTAGATCATCTGCTCCTTAACCACATGACCAATTTCAACCAAACTTCACAGGAATGTTTCTTTGGTGGACCTCTTTCAAAATTGTTCAAAGATTTAAATTCTATCCAGAACTTTGGTTGCTGCGGCATCAGAAAAAGGGAAATGGCCAAATCTTAAAAAATCTTGTCCAAAAGTACTGGCCCGATTTGAAAATTATTTTGTTCAGAATACAATTTAATTTTTGATGAAGTCTTCAATTGTTAACAATCTATTATATCTAAGGAATGTCTGCGTTGAAAACATATTCATATACGCGAGCAAATCGAAATGTTAACCCAGCTCACTACAGGATTCGAGTACGGAACTTGTGTAACTTAATGCCAGCTTTCTTCACATAGACACCTATCAACTACACGAACAAAATTGATAGATCAATTAAGATTTCACGTATATGTCTGCACTTTACATGCATATCTCGTTACCGGTTTTTAGCTTCACTGGCTGAAAGCCACTTATGTCATTGCGAATTGTCCGTCGTGCGTGCGTCCGTGCGTCTGTGCATGCGTTAACTTTTTCCTTTAAACCACTTCTTCTCCCTAACCACTTGGCCAATTTGGTTGAAACTTCATAGGAAGCATCCTCTCAATGCCCTCTCTTAAATTCCTTCAATTTTTTTTTATCCATCCATAATTCTGGTTTCCATGGCAACCAAAAGAAAAAAATAGTGAAAACTTAAAAAATCTTTTTTCGAAAGTGTCAGGCCGATTTTCAAATAATTTTGTAGAAATGTTAATTGGGTGACCCTTTATAAGATTCCTTCAAGAAATGTTGATTGGTTGAAAAACATGGCCGCCAGGGGGCGGGGCTATTTTGCCTTATATAGCTATAGTGAAAACTTAAAAAATCTTCTTCTCCGAAAGTGTTCAGCCGATTTTCAAATAATTTTGTAGAAATGTTTATTGGGTGACCCTCTATCAGATTCCTTCAAGCCATGTTGACTGGTCGAAAAACATGGCCGCCAGAGGGCGGGGCTATTTTGCCTTATATGACCATAGTGAAAACTTAAAAAATCTTCTCCTCCGAAAGTGTTTGGCTGATATTCAACTAATTTTGTAGAAATGTTCCTAGGCTTTACCCTCTATCAGATTCCTTCAAGCCATGTTGATTGGTTGAAAAATATGGCTGCCAGGAGGTGGGTCAATTTTGCCCTATATGGCTAAATAGAAAACTTAAAATATCCTCTCCTCCGAAAGTGTCAGGCCAATTTTCAAATAATTTTGCAGAAACATTCCTTGGGTGACACTCTACAAGATTCCTTTAAGCCATGGTGGTTGGTAAAAAAAATAGCCACCAGGGGGGCAGGGCTGTTTGGAGATTTTATTTTTGCCTTATGGCCGTGGAGCGATACTGGCCCTCTTGGGCCTCTTGTTTTTAACCTTTTCCCGCCTGCAGACGCATTGGACGTAATAGCAGCAGACGACCTTTGAAAACATTGTGGCCAAATGTGATATTGCTCTTGATGAACACAATATTTTCAACTTTATTTAATAATTAAGCTATCTTTTATGGTGATTTTTCAAGTTTTTTTCAATAAGTTTTTAAAGTCATCTGCTGCAGATTTGTTGTAAGTGGGAAAGGGTTAAACCAGGTTTTGTGAATCCAAAGAAGATCGATCCACTTAGCAACACAAAGCACATTTGTGTAACAAGCAAAGTAAAAAATAACCCTGATCACAAATTCATACATTTACGTATCATGTCATACTTCTAAATAGAGGCCAGCACGAATATTGAAGTTTCTGAAAGCATAGTACAACCATCTGTCTACATGTATGTACAGCATTTACTCCTTCTCACAATGTTGTCTACCAATCGTTGTAACCCCTTCCCACATACAACAACTCTGCAGCGGATGACTTAGAAGGCATCTTGATATATTTTGAAAAACCTGTACAAATTGAAGAATAATCTTTTAAAAGAGTTGAAACCATTGTGGCAAAAGGAGAAATTGCTCAGCATTGGCAATTTTGTCATTTGTCATGCAGAAGTGTCAGAAAGCATTTGAGCCGTCCCACGAGAAAACCAACAGTATGGCCTCTGCGTAATATATCGTTCCAGATCAGCCAGTGCAGTCCGCGCAGCCTGATCCCGGCCGACACATTCCGTCTCGGGGGGGATAGATGTATAGAGTAATTATTCCTGAAACGGAAAATCCACAGGAGGGGAAACGAGTCTGTCCGGGTTAGCCTGTGCGGCATGCTTAGGCTGATCCGATTCGATGCTTTACGCAGAGACTTTAATGTTGGTTTTCTCGCGGGACGGCTCATTTGTATGTGGAAAAGGTTTAATTATCCTTTAAAAAAATGCCTAAAGCAGTGCTCATAATTAAGGAATTGTTCACATCAAAATTATTAAACATTTTGTTGTCGCAATATTTTCACTTAGTGTATGTCCATCAGAATTAATCAATGTATATTGACATGTGTACGCTCTTGAACCACTTATTAATCAGATTTAAAAATCAAGGCGCCGATGGCGCAGTAGTGGCGATCGTATAGAAAATCCTGCAAAGTAACAAGCAGTATCTCGGTGTAGGCCTTGCGATTTTCAATATATATATAGGCATATACGATAATGCTCGATCTCCAACTTAATTAGGCTACACTTTCAGCATTGATTGGTAATTGACGCTAGAACGTACAGAGGGTTGCACTGGAACATGTCTTACTTGTAGACTGACATAGTGTCCTTTAAACTTTTGAAAACCAGTCTTATTATCTAGACGCTTTCATCTGTTGCAACAACCACAAAATAAAGCGTTTATAATATTGAGATTTAAAAACAATCCACGACCAGTCTGGCGATCTATTTATAGAACATATTGGAATTATCAGATGCCTCCTACTGCGTCATTGATAACATTTCCGCATCCCGTGTTTAGGTCGCTTTTCATTTTAGTCGGGTTGGTGAATACGGACTAAATGTAATAAGAGGCTATTTAGATTTAGTCCAAAAATATAATTTTGAAGTGTTAGTGAATACGGGACCAGGTTCGAAATTAGCACTGACATGATTGTAAACCTCCTAGGTCTTTTCAGAAATTTCGAAAGTACTTTATGGGCTTTTTATACCCCCTTCGAAGAAGAAGGGGTATATAGGAGTCACTGTGTCGGGCTGTCTGTCTGTCTGTCGGTCGGCCGGAAGCCATATTTTGTTCGGCCTATTTCTTACAAACCACTGGGTGGAATTCAATAACATTTTACATGAAGCGTCTATACCAAGAGGAGATGTGCATATCCTAAAGGGATATTTTACAGAGTTATGGCCCTTTTACTTATTAAGTTATGGTGTAGGTCTGTTAAGGGGCTGTTTAAGGGGTATTTATCATCTTCAGTGATAGTTCTCGTTTATTTTGGCGAGGTGTTTTGGGTATCGTGAGAGTACTTTGCATGACAGATAAAACGCGCAATTATATTTATTATCTGCCTAAACATGAAGAATGCTAATATTTACATATTTTAACTGAAAGAATGCTAATATTAACATCTTTTAACTCAAAGAATGCTAATATTTACATCTTTTAAATCAAAGTAGAGCATAAGCTCGATACATCTCAAATCTTAGTTTCAATCCGGTACCAAAATAGCACCGACGGAATTATTGTTTACCTTGTCTCTGCATCACTGATGGAACTATATATTTGGCTGTTTATTATTTATAGGTTAATTGGTTTGCAGTATTGCGTAACAAGACAACGGGCTGTTCAAAACTGACTATGTCGATTTTGTTGTTGTTGTTGTTTCTGTTAGCAATGTGGCGATTGTCAAACCAATCGCCACAAAAACTAAATGTATGTTTCACAATTGAAACCATAATAAAATATCAAATTGTTGTGTATGATTTTAAACATCAATTACGAACAATGTCGATCAAGACCAATCTGCACATTCGTAAAATCTTATCCTGGTCTAGAATGTTAGAACGTGTCTAAAAAGAGGGTCATCCGGATGATATCCGTTGTAAACCCTAAACTGGATAAGGTTTATATATGTGTTTCTCACTCTTCTTAAATAAGGACCTACACCGTAAATCATACTAATAAAACAATCTGTTCGGACACACTTATCGGGTAGTTTTAGCTACATATTGATGCGAACAGCATAGGCCAAGATTATATTATATGAATGTCCTAGCTAATCTGGGTCTACTTTTTGTGTCACCCGGCGTACTATGGTAGGCACTTAGGGATTACTTTTTTTTTGTCCGTCCGTCTGTCTGTCTGTCCGTCACACTTTCAATGAGCATGTGCAGGTGACACACGTGCTCCGCGGAGCACTCCATTCTAGTTTTTAGTTCAAAGTATATTATGAAACGAAAACAGTTATTTGAGCCGTTCCGCGAGAAAACCAACATTATGGCCTCTGCATGATATATCGACCAATATCAACATGCGCAGTCAGCTCGGGCTGAACTGGGCCGACACATTCCGTCTCATGGGGATAGAGGTATAGAGTAATGATTCATGAAACAGAAAATCCACAGGAGGCGAAAAGCGTCTATCCTAGTAAGCCTGCGCGGCATGCTTAGGCCGATCAGGATCGATACTTTACGCAGAGTCCATAGTGATGTATTTCTTGCGGGACGGCTCATTTAAAGTCGCATATAGAGGTAATAGGGTTAATATGAGCCATATCCTCCTTTGTTCAAATGACTGCTATTAAGGAAGCCGAGCCATGGAAGCTCAGCCGACTTCGAATCCCAGCTCGGTCAATATTCTTTCCGATCTTTGACAACATTTCCTGTGACATGCGTCATTCCTCTTTCACCAGTGGTCTATGTGGAAAAGCAGCAAGTTGCATGGAATGTATGCTGTGTTGAGTACTGGTGTGAGAAAGCCAGTAAACGCATAGTAGGTGAAGTGGCTGCCGTGATATGACTGAAAAATTGTTGAAAACGGCGTTAAACACCAATCAATCAATCAATCAATCAAAAGTCAAATCTGCTTACCTAAAGGCATTACTATATTGTGTTACTGCAATTATCAACAAATCTCTGTGCATATTTGATTCTGTAAGTTCTAATTTGAAACGTATTGAACTCTGATAACATATTTCATATCGTTTGTTATCGTTTGTAAATTATGTAAATTATGTAAATTATGTACATGTACTTGTTATCTTGGATAATAAACTGTTAATATGTGAGAGAGGATGAGAATACGGTAATAACTATTGAGAATTCATAGACAGGACAATCATTTGTAAGATTGATTTGTTTGTTGTTGATTAATTATACACACTTTGTATCAATTTTGATACAGGGAAAGACGGTAGAATTTGTATAACTTAAAATACAGACTATAAACTCTTACTTTTATTAGCTCACCTAAGCACGAAGTGCAAGGTGAGCTTTTGTGATCACTCACCGTCCGGCGTCCGTCGTCGTCGTCTGCGTCGTCGTCGTCGTCGTCTGCGTCGTCGTCGTCGTCGTCTGCGTCGTCGTCGTCGGCGTCTGTTAACAATTTCCTACAAATGACTTCTCCTACTAAACCAATGAACATATTTCAAAATAACTTCACAGGAATGGTCCTTAGGTAGTCCTCTTTCAAAGTTGTTCAAAGAAATTAATTCCAAGTAGAACTTTGGTTGCTGCGGCATCAGAAAAGGGAAAAATTGCCAAATCTTAAAAAATCTTCTTGTCCAAAAGTACTGGCCCGATTTGAAAATTATTTTACACAAATGTTCCTTGAGGTACCGCGTCTACCAAGATTGTTCAAATATTTTCAATCCGTTGAAAAACATGGCCGCCAGGGGGTTCGGAAGCCAGGAAACGCGTGGATTAGTGAACTGTGTGGAGTTCTGGTGTACGGAAGCCAGGAAACGCGTGAGTGTGTGGAATGTGTAGAGTACTGGTGTTCGGAAGCCAGGAAACGCGTGGATGTGTGAACTGTGTGTACTTCCGGTGTGTGGATACCAGCAAACGCGCGAGTGTGTGAAGTGTGTGGAGTACTGGTGGACAGAAACCAGGAAACCCGTGAGTGTATGAACTTTTTGGAGTCCTGGTGTGCAGAAGCCAGGCACTGCGTGCATGTGTGAACTGTTTGGGGTACTGGTGCATGGACCTAGGAAACACGAGGGTGTGTGTGAATTGTTTGGGTTATTGGTGTGCGGTAGCCAAGAAACCCGTAAGTGTGTGAACTGTTTGGAGTACTGGTGTGCGGAAGCCAGGCAATGCGTGAACTGTGTGGAGTTCTGTTTCGAGGAGCTAAAAAGGGTGTTTGTGACTGTTTGGAGTACTGGTGTGAGGAGCTATGAAAGAAGTAGCTGTGTGAACTGTGTGGAAGCCAGGAAACGCATGAGTGTGTGAACTGTGTGGAGTACAGGTGCGTGGAAGCCAGTAAACACGTGGTTAATTGTACCGGTCAGAGTAGTATAACTGAAAAGTTATTGAAAACTAACTAATTATATAACACAACCTCACGTTTTGAGCAATTTCTCCATTTCTCACAATCTCATGCATAATGCACTAAATGTCTGCCATATACACTCAACCGATCAAACTAACTCGTCATTCTCGATTAAGTTAGAAAACATACCAGGATGTGACCTGATAGAATTTTCAAATCGGCATTATACTCAAATTATATAATTAACCCACTGCTAGCACGACGCTTTGAATTTCGGTTCGATTATCAAAACTCTAAATTTTGCACACATGTGTGTTATGATTCAATAACTCTTGATTGCCATATTAACTTAGAAACGTTAAATCGATCTTATGAATTCATGTTGATAAACTTCTTACTTATATTCACTTATATACATGAATTCATGCCTGGATGAAAGGATCAAAACACTATATTCTATAAGTTGCACTTTGCTGTTGTTTTGTCTCTCTGTAGGATAAACTCGGAAGAAGCAAAAAATTACCGTGGTATAACGCTTAATAATATCTTAGCCAAAACATATTCTACTTTACTGTCGAGCAGACTAAGTTTATGGTAGACTAGTTTTAGCTAGACATAACTCAACAATAATAGATAATCAATATGGATTTCAAAAAGGTAAATCAACAGTTGATTGTATATTTTTTCTTCTGTCTACTATAACAAAAACACTTGAAAATAAAAAGAATCTGTACACTGCATTTCTCGATTGGGAAAACATTTTCGACAACATTGACAGAACAATGTTATGGCAAAAGTTGTACACAGAACATATTAGTTCAAAACTTATAAATGCTTTAAAAGCAATGTACTCATCAATTAAATCATGTGTAAAAACTAACAAAGAATACTCAAGCTTTATCATCTCAAACATGGGTGTTAAGCAAGGTGATCCAGCCAGTAGTATTTTATGTTTGTTCCACCTCAATGACATACTAAATAGTATAAACATTGAGTCAGACTATATTATAAACTTAGACCAAACAAAATTATTTATGCTATTATTTGCAGACGATGCAGTAATTTTTACAGAATCAGCAGAAATACTGCAGAATATTTTAAATCAAATAGAAAATTATTGCAATACATGGGGGTTAAAGCTTAACACTAGCAAAACCAATATTATGATTTTTGAAAGAGGTCGACATACAACATATAACTTTAACATAAATAACCAACCCATCGAAGTAGTAAAATCGTTTAAGTATTTAGGAGTTCATTTATTTAAAAATAATAATTGGTATCGAAGACAGAAGAGGATAGCACAACACGCATCACATGCATTAAACAAGTTATTCATTATATATAACTAGACAGTCTTACCAACATCTGAAAAGGTTTATTTATTTAAAACATTAGTGACACCGGTGCTTAACTACGGTGCAGAAATTTACGGTTATCATGAATGTAAAGATATTGAACGGATTCAGAATAAATTTTGTAGGAAAATATTATTTGTAAAGAAAAGCACCAATCTAGAGGCAATGTATGGTGAATTGGGCTTAACACCACTCTCTTTTCAAAGAAAGATCATACTAATTAAGTATGGTATAAATTAATTAAATCTGATTCAAACTCTATTCTATGTAAATCATACAAAATGCTCCAGTCAATGGTTAACCAAGGTTCAACAAACCTAAATAATTGGGCACTCCAAATAAAACAAATATTAGATCATTGTGGAATGAGTTACACATGGTTACATCAATTTGATACAGAAATAAATATATCTCAAATCACTCAAAGAATAGATGATATGTATAAACAATCTTGGTACTCAAAGATAAACAACTCTAACAAACTCGAGACATACAGTTTATTTAAGCACGAGTTCATATTTGAACAATATCTTGACTATATAAAAAACAAAAAATTCAGAATGGCATTAACAAAATTCCGAACGAGTTCTCATTCACTAAATATAGAAACTGGAAGATATGTCAATACACCCAGAAACAACAGACTGTGTGTAAACTGCAATCAACAACAGGTGGAGAATGAATATCATTTTCTACTTGTTTGCCCAAAGTATAGAGATCTTCGTAAACAATTCTTAAATCCATATTACCAAAATTGGCCAAATCTTAATAAATTTACAAGTCTTCTAAGTTCAGAAACGAAATCTGCAACGCTTAAACTAACAAAATATATTTACAACGCAAATCGATTGAGGAATTGACTTAAGAACACTGACAACAAAATCATTAATATATGAATATACGATAATATTCTTATAAGTATTGTCTTTGTGGCATTGAATGTATATGTTTAACCATACATTGTGTGTATGGGGGAAATATGAAATAAAATAATAATAGTGAAAGTGAACCGAGATCAGACAGCATAGTTATGTTGTCTGATCTCGATCTACACAACTTATGGTTCTCGTCATCATCATCTTGTTTTGGTTTGGTATGCACTATTGTGTTTGTCTTTATTGTCGGAAAAGTTGTTTAATATTTATAATTTATTTTATCTTTGCTTCTTGTAAAGGGATTACGTTTTGAAAAGTATAAATACTTGTTTGTAACTTACTAAAGAAAAAAAAGAAAGAAAAAAAGTGAAATAGGACCGAGATCAGACAGCATAGTTATGCGGTCTGATCTCGATCTACATAACTTATGGTTCTCATGATCATCACATCTTGTTTTGGTTGAATGAATGATTGTATATATGTGCACGAGTACGCTATCAATGTAAATTGTGGGATATGGATATGTGGTGTATACCGATATCAGACTATATACAGTTTGATATTGGTGTGCACTATTGTATTTGTTTGGTATGCACTATTGTATTTGTTTGGTATGGATGTTGTATTTGTTTTTATTGTCGGAAAAATTGTTTAATATTTATAATTTATTTTATCTTTGCTTCTTGTAAAGGGATTACGTTATGAAAATGGTAAATACTTGTTTTGTAACTTACTATAGGCAAATGTGCCTGAATGTAATAAAATGTATTGTATTGATAAAACATACGATACAGGGGGTACATTTTACTCGTGTGTCTGAAAGCTGTTCATATTCATAAGCGACATTACAAACGTCTAGTTGAAATATGTATTACCCCAGCACATTGAACTGTGGTTTGTTTAATACGGTACAAGGCCATACCTTACATAAAGATAATGTTCAATGATACATATATGTCCACTTTAATGTTCACGAGGAATACTAGGGATATCTTGGGATATAACAATATTCGACAGAAAACGTATTTCTTCTGATATTCACAACTCTAATGAGTAATTCATTAGACAAAAACTAGATACATTAACAATGCATGATTGATTGCTTAATTGATTGATTGATTGAGTGGGGTTTAATCCGACAGTCTCTCAAAGAGACAACGCAAGAAGAATGCCGCAGTCACTTTTCTCAAACGATGGAAAGAACTGGGTTGTAAGCCGGCATCGCTCCCGACTGAGCGGTGTCCCGGGTTCGATCCCCAGTCGCGGCACGACGGTCAAGGTGGAGTGCCTTTTAGCAAGGCACATTTTCTAGCCTAGTACTGGTTTGTTTACCCATGGATCATGACTAAGTGAACTGTCGCCGTGATATAACTTAAATAATGTTGAAATCGGCGTAAAACTCAAATAAAACAAATACCGACTGAGCTACGGGGACTCTGCCATTTTATATCTGATATGGTCTCTGATAAAACAAACATTAGTGCAATCGGTGTTATCTCGTTCCTCGATTATTGGATTTTAGTCGTTTATAATTATCTAACGTTAACCCTTGCCCGCATATAGACGCTTTCTGACGCCTCTGCTGTATAGTTGTTTTTAAAAACATTGTTACAAAAGAAACAAATTGCACAAAACAAACAATTGCTGCCATTGTCTCCATGTTTTAACTTAATACAGTTATTACACCTTCATTTAAATAGTTTAACTGTGTTTCTTTCTAGATTTTTAAAAAGATTTGTTGTTTGTGGAAAAAGGTTAAACTGTTACAAGGTCGATTTGTTTGTGTGTGAAGTGACTCATATAATAATACTCGAATTGCAGCCTTAGTTATCTAACTTAATTAACATTTCGACTATAGAATGTCGATGGATTGCTTCTCGTTTTATTGATGATTATTTTACTAAACATATACCATGTAAGTAACGGCAGGGCCAAAACGACATTAAGGACCGTACGACTGGTAAATAAACAGATTGGTCTGCATAATTGAGCAGTCTGATCAAATTCAAACTGAACACAACACGAGCATATATATGACCAAACAACAACAGCCAATGAAGTACTTAATGTAATTATGTGAACATACTTGCCAAACAAATCTAATAATCTGCCAGGTTCGCTTGTTATAGTGTGGTTAAACTTATTTTATAACGTATATCTTTAAAGGAGCATGTGCATTTAAATCCGCCTATCAACAAAAGTGCAGCGCAACGTGGTCAACAATTTCTAAGGAAAATTGTTATTCATTGTCTATTAGAACACTATTGAAATATTCTGTGTTTTTAGCTCACCCGAGAACAATGTGCTGAGCCCCCTATGGTCGTCACAAAGGTCATTCGGCTACACTATCGAAATGTTCAGCGTATTGATGTTGAACCATTGTGAGCCCCCTTTGATCGTCGCCCGCATCACAACGTAGTCAGCACATTTTAAATACAAAGGTCATTCGGCTACACTATCGACTGTTCAGTGTATTTTAGCTCACCCAATAATAAAGTACTGATGTTAAACCATTGTGAGCCCCCTGTGTTCGTCGCCCACATATCAATGTGTACTAATGATGAACCATTGTGAGCCCCCTGTGTTTCTCGCCCGCATTGCAACGTGTACTAATTATGAACCATTGTGAGCCCCTGTGTTTGTCGCCCGCATTGCAACGTGTATACTAATGATGAACCATTATGAGCCCCCTGTGTTTGTCGCCCGCAATGCAACGTGTACTAATAATGAACCAGTGTGAGCCCCCTGTGTTTGTCGCCCGCAATGCAACGTGTACTAATGATGAAGCATCGTGAGCCCCCTGTGTGTCTCGCCCGCATTGTAACGTGTACTAATGATGAACCATTGTGAGCCCCCTGTGTGTGTCGCCCGTATTGCAACGTGTACTAATGATGAACCATTCTGATCCCCTGTGTTTGTCGCCCGTATTGCAATGTGTAGTAATGATAAACCATAGTCAGCCCCCTGTGTTTGTCGCCCGCATTGCAATGTATACTAAAGATGAACCATTGCGAGCCCCCGTGTGTGTCGCCCGCATTGCAACGTATACTAATGATGAACCATAGTGAGCCCCCTTTGTTTGACGCTCGCATTGCAACGTGTACTAATGATGAACCATTGCGAGCCCTCTGTGTTCGTCGCCTGCATTGCAACGTGTTCTAATAATACACCATTGTAAGCCCCCTGTGTGTGTGTCGCCCGTATTGCAATGTGTACTCATGATGAACCACTGTGAGCCCCTTGTGTTTTAATATCTCGCAATGCAACGTGTACTAATGATGCACCATTGTGACCAATTTTAGCATCTATTTCGGAAATTGTGCGCCTCTCTCTCTCTCTCTCTCTCTTTCTCTCTCTCTCTCTCTCTCTCTCTCTCTCTCTCTCTCTCTCTCTCTCTCTCTCCTTTCTCTCTTTCTCTCAATCCATTGTGACAATACAAACATCACCTCAAATAACATGTGAATTACTTTAATTATATGAACATTTAGTTACATGAATAGATTATGTTAACCTATCGAGATGAAATTGACTTTCTGTTTCTTTCAGTAACTCCTGTCTGCCATGGAGGTATCAGGGAGGAGACAGTTAGGGAGCGATGACTTGAGTACTGGTATTCTCTGTGATCCATGTAAAGGTGAACATGAAGAGGAAAACGCAGTATTCTATTGTACAGTGTGCATCGAGTTCCTATGTGACGCTTGTACTAAAGCACACAGAAGATCTAAACTATTGAAACATCATCAATTGTTAGATCGAGACAGCATGCCAAAGGAGAAGTTAACGTCGTCGGAAAGCATGTGTACAACACATAACGGGAAATTACTTGAATATTATTGTCAAATCCATGATGCTTGCTGCTGTTCCGTTTGTGCCACCCTTGAACACAAACAGTGTAAAGTAGATTACATCGACGATATTGCGATGGAATTCCAAAACACTAAAGAGTATAAATCCCTGTTGAGCGCAATAGCAAATATTACTCAACTACTGAAAAATACGAAGAAAATTTCACTGAAGAATAAGGATGACGTGGGGAAAATCCACATGAAGTTTGTTTCTGAAGTAAAGAAATTCAGGTCTGAGATAAACCAGATGTTAGATTCCCTCGAACAAAGTACCGTGTTAGAAGCCCAGACCGTGAGGGACAAGGATACCAAGTCGACTGAATCAGCGTCTACAACGTGTGATGTGATAATGGCTGACCTTGAGGAGATGTCCAGTAATATGGACACACAGAAGAAATACAAACAAAAACGACAATTGGTGATCTCTGCTAAAGAGTACCAAAATGAAATAAAACAATATGACACTATTATCGCGGAATTGACGAATCAATGTGAAATACAGGATTACGCATTTAGGCCGAATGATATTATTATTCAGTCTATCAAAACTCTAAACAGTCTTGGAAAATTGGAAAATAAAACGAAAGAAGAAAGTAAAACAAAGATACAGAGAAATAAGGTGATGGGACCTGAGAAGACACCTGCACTAAGTAAGTCCTTATCATTGAGACATGTTGGTGAAGTCGATACCAAACATCAAACAGATACTATAAACTGTTGGATAACAGGAGGAGTAATGTTAGACAACAACATGCTGGCCTTGGTTGATTATAATAACGACAGTGTAAAGCTCGTTGACGTTAACGATAACAAAGTGATATCCTGTATAAAACTACATAAACATCCATGGGATATAACACGTGTAGAACGGGATCAGATCGTCGTCACATGTAGCAATACACTCGTATTCATAAAGGTTGGCGAGAGATTGTCGGTAGTGAAGGAAGTTGAACTTGATGGGGAGTGTAGCGGTATTGTTTATACAAACAACACATTGATTGTCTGTTGTCTGTATCCTGTTTGCGTAAAAATCCTTGATTTAAATGGACACATATTAAAAACAATAACCACAGATAAAAACGGGAAAGTCCTGTTTAACAGCCCAGACTACATTGAGCTAAGTACTGACAAAAGAACACTATACGTATCAGATATGGTCAACCACACTGTAACAGGTATGGATATTGACGGTGCTGTACAACATGTATATAAACATGACAAACTGGAGAGTCCAGAGGGTCTGGCAGTAGATAGAGAAGGAAATATCTATATAGCTGGGTGTTGGTCAAACAATATACATATAATATCACCGCAGTATACGACCATACAAGTAATACCGGAAATTAATGACCCACACGTAGTTATATATTGTGAAATAGATAACAGACTGTACATAGGTAGAAGGTCAATATCGATTTATCAGATACAGTGATATATTCACAACGGTAACATATCACAGGATCCGACTCGGTGAACTACGAATCGGGAAAAAAAACTATAAGGAAGGTGCAGCAAGTGTAGATCCAGATCGACCTGAGCATCCTACAAACAATTCAGGATCCGTTCATCAGAGAGAAAGATAGTGATATATACAACATAAAGAATAACATATCACAGAACCAGACTCTTATTGAACCTCGCTTCAGGAACGTAGACTTTAAGGAATGAGTGACAAGTGTAGATCCAGATCATCCTGTTTATCCTGCAATCAATTCAGATTAAATAGATACATGTGATATGTATACACCATAGCACAGATTCCGATTCTAAATGAACTGCTCCTCAAACAAACATCCTAAGAATTGTGCGGCAAGTGTAGACCTTGATCATCTTGTGCATTCTGCAAACATTTCAGAGTCCGTTAATCAGATAGAGTGATACAACAGAGACATGTCATATAACTGAAATAATGTTGAAAATGGCGTAAAACCCGAATATAACAAAAAAGAACCAATATACCTGATGTTCGGTTTACGTGTGCGTGGCTCATTGTTATAGCTTGCTAATTTGGAACTGTTACATCTGCGTTACATCTGTGTAGGCTTAATGGGGAGACGCTGGTGAGGCCGTTGCATACGAGTCTTCCCTTCTCGCTTGCATGTAGTATATTCCCAGATGTATTTTCTGACACAATTTTAAAATTGTAGCAGCAGCGATATAGTTACCACATCGCATTTTGTGAAACCGTTACGGAGATGTAATAAGACCAAAACTAGCCCATCGTGGCTACAGAGTGTATATGAGCGGAACTGCGCAGGCTGATCTGTGTCGATACATTACGCAGACGCCATGATGTTGGTTTTCACGTGGAACGGCTCAAATGGTTATATAGCAATACAGTTATGTCAATCGGCGGAAATATCCATGGCGTCGACATAACTTATTACAAGTACAGTGTGTTATCTGTGGGCAATGAAATGGAAACGAACATGAAATAGGCAAACAGTTGATTTTTTATTTCGATGTAATACGTGCGGATTAGCGAACACGTTTTTTTTTTTTGTACGTATTGATCCATCGATGCAAAGAAAGTCGGCATCACCTTAAATATCTTGTATTTTTTTCTTCTTCTCTCAAGTTATATGATAATCGATTTTTCAACATTTATTCCACTAATAGAGTATATTTACTCAAAATACATTGGTTTCTTTTATAACGATCATCTAACCTACACAAAGTCATTCAACGTTATATATCTTCTGGTAAACTAATCAAATTGTTGTGTAAACTTATATTTGCTAAAAATTATGTACATATCTACACTTTTGAATTATTTCTGTCGTAAACATGTTACAGAAACATAAATGAATAAATACAATGCATGAAATATAGAATACTGTATATTGAATTTTTCCTGCGCTTAGTCGTTTGGTTAAGCAAAAACATTACTGTAATAACTACGCCATAACGTATAATGACGCCATTCAGTGACATATTTGTGTTCACGTGGTACAACTGGTATGTTGTGTGTTGCCTCACTGTGACCGGAAAATTAGTTTAAATGAATGAAATAAAGAAAATATTGAATTCTTCCTGCGCTTTGTCGTTTGGTGAGCAAAAACGTTTCTGTAACAACTACGTCATAACGTAAAATGACGTCTTTCAGTGACATTTGTGTTCACGTGGTACACCTTCGTGGATATCTAGATATTTGCAGTTTTGTAGTTTACCTGCAGTCTTTAATTATATTATTAACACTGTTTTATATCTAAGGAATGTCTGCATTGGAAACATGTTCATATACGCGAACAAATCGAAATGTTAACCCAGCTCACTACAGGATTCGAGTACGAAACCTTTGGAACTGGAGGCCAGCTTTCTTCACGTAGACACTTATCAACTGCACGAAAGAAATGACAGATCAATTAAGATGTCAAGTATATATGTCTACACTTTGTGCATATCTCGTTATCGGTTGTTTTGAACCAGGGTTTGAGAATCCAAATAAGACCGATCCACTTAGCAACACAAAGCACATTAGAGCCGTCCCGCAAGAAAACCAACATTATATATATATGGCCTCTGCGTAATGTATAGACCAAGATGAGCCTGCGCAGTCCGCGCAGACAGATCTGGTACGATAGATTCCGTCCCGGCGGGATAGAGATATAGAGTAATCATTCCTGAGAAAGAAAATGCACAGGAGGCGAAAAGTGTTTACCAGGGTTAGCTTAGGCTGATCTCGGTCGATACTTTACGAAGAGTTCGAAATGTTGGTTTTCTCGCAGGTTGGCTCATTTGTTAATCTCAATATATCTCCGTTACATATTGCATTGTAGGATGCGATCAGTCAAAATCGCATTTCTAGTAAAGATACCTGGACTATCTCATTTGTGTAACAAGCAATGTAAAAAAAATAACCCTGATCCCGCTGTACACAAATGCATACATTTACGTATCATGTCATACTTCTAAATAGAGGCCATATAATCTCCAATAGCACGATTCGATAACCGGCCGGTTCATACCAAATACTTTAAAAATGGTAGTAATGGCTGCCCTCCTAGGCGCTCACTGTTGATGGGTTAGCATAACGACTGACTGGCTGGTGTCGGGTTAAATGGACCTGTAATACTGGTAACTTACCCAGGAAACGCCGTGATATAACTGAACACTTGTTGAAAGCAGCGTAAAACACCAATCAATCAATAGCACGAATACTGAAGTATGATGGCATAGTACAACCCTTTCCCACATTTTTAATTCGATTTAAAACGTAAATGTATGTTTCATTATCGAAACCATAATACAATATCAAAGTGTTGTGTATGATTTAAAAAAAAATTGTCGATCACGACCAGCATACACATTCCTAAAGTCTAATCCTGGTCTAGACTGTTATATACTGATTCAATAACATTACGTTAAGACGAGTCAAACTTCGGAAAGAATGTTGGCCGAACCGGGATTCGAACTCACAACCCCCGGATTGACAGCTCGGCTACTGATTGAATAACACTACGTTAAGACGAGTCCATCAATACGTAAGAACGCGTCAAAACGGAGG
Source organism: Serripes groenlandicus (assembly GCA_031761405.1). NCBI lineage: Eukaryota > Metazoa > Mollusca > Bivalvia > Cardiida > Cardiidae > Serripes > Serripes groenlandicus. Next base: position 44,379,452 of record JASEVX010000002.1, on the reverse strand, counting down.
GACATCCGGGTGATACCCGTTGTTACTCACTCTCCTTAAACTAGGACATTGACAGCTATTAATCATACTGATAAAACAATCAGTTCGGACACATTTATCGGGTAGCTTTAGCTACACATTGATGTAAACATCATAGGCCAGGATTCGAATATATATATGAATGTGCTAGCTGATCTGGGTCTACTTTTGTTTCTAGTTCAATGTCGTGCTTATTATGAAACGAAAACAGTTATTAACCCTTTCCCCCATATAGACGCTTTCTGACGGCTCTGCAGCAGACAGCTTTTCGAAAACACAGTGACAAAAAAACACGCTCAAAACGTGCAATTTCTCCTTATGTCACCATTCTACTTTATTCAACTATTGCACTTTCATTTAAAGAGAGTTTCCAAATGTGTTCAAGTATGTTTTCAAAGTCGTCTGCTGCACATCTGTTGTTTGTGGGAAAGGGTTAAAGTCGCATATATAGGGAAAATGGTTAACGTGAGCCAGATCTTACTTTTGTTCAAATGACTGCTATATAGGACGCCGAGCCCCGGTAGCGACGCGGGCCGGCAATCACGGGGTAGTGAGTTCGAATCCCTGCTCGGCCTATATTATTTCGGACGTTTGACTAAAGTCACTGTGACATTCGTCATTCATCTTTCACCAATGGGCTAACAGTCTACGCGGAAAAGCAGCCAGTTGCTTAGGAAGTATATTTTGTTGAGCACTGGTATGAGAAAGTCAGTAAATGCATGAGCAGGTGAACTGGCCGCCATGATATGACTGAAAAATTGTTGAAAACGGCGTTTAACACCAATTAATGAATCAAAAGTCAAATCTGCTTACTAAAAGGCATTACTTTATTGTGTTACTACAATTCTCTGTGCATATTTGATTCTTTAATTTGTTTGAAACGTATTGAAATCGGATAACACATTTTATATCTTTTTTTTTCGTTTGTAAATAATGGACTTGTTATCTTTGTTGGCTTACAAACTTTAAAACTTCCGTCTGTATGATACAAGCAATACATGTATTTCGTCTACAAATATGATACGATAAAACTGCTAATAGATAAGAGAAGTTCAGAAAACGGATTGGACTATGGTGAATTCATAGACAGGATAATCATACGTAAGTTTGATTTGTTTGTTCTTGATTAATTATACACTCTTTATATTAGTTTTGACACAGGGAAAGACGGTTTAATTATAACTTATAATACAGACTATAAACTCTAACTTTTATTACGTTTTGTTGTCTCAAATAACAGAGATTCTAGTGACTGAACTTTGAAACATATTTGAAATACTGTATATCTCCTTTGGCAATGGGATGACACTCTATGTGAAAGCAACTAGTTGCTTGGAGAGAATGTTGAGTGGGGTACTGGTGTGAAAAGGCCTGGGTATGTGAAGTGGTCGCCGTGATATGACTGAACATGTTGTTGATGACGGCGTTAATCCCACATCAATCATTCCTTCGTCCTGTGACCGTTGGTCATATGTTCCACGTTAATTCATAAGTGAATACTGAACAGTCATGGTGCATATTGCATTATAGTCGGTGGTTACTCATGCTACCTGTCATAACGATGATGCATATCGAGGAGAATATCCGCCAACACTCTATGGGTCTAGATGACAACTTATTTATGAACATGGCATGCTCATTTGTCTTCTCTCTTACATCTTACATGCATGTGACATCTCATGTTTTATTATTACGAGTGCATGTTGTATGATGCTTATTTCATCTTTCTTTCTTCAACTTGCATGCGTCTTTCCGTATTCGCGTTAATGCCATTCTTGTAAGTGCATATTCCCCACCATAGATGCCTGTAGATCGATCCAGGGATTCTGATTTCGAAATTAGACGCTTGTTTGTCTACAACACATGTACTCTACAGGTATATCTGTGAACGTAGCTGATTGTCTGCGAATATTATAGGTTGAAGTGTTGGGACGTCGGAGGAAAGAAACTAGTGGGTGTGTGAACTGTGTAGAGTACTGGTGCGTGGCGCTATGAAAGAAAATAGCTATGTGAACTGTGTAGAGTATCGGTGCGTGGCGCTATGAAAGAAAATAGCTATGTGAACTGTGTAGATTACTGGTGCGTGGCGCTATGAAAGAAAATAGCTATGTGAACTGTGTAGAGTATCGGTGCGTGGCGCTATGAAAGAAAATAGCTATGTGAACTGTGTAGATTACTGGTGCGTGGCGCTATGACAGAAAATAGCTATGTGAACTGTGTAGAGTATCGGTGCGTGGCGCTATGAAAGAAAATAGCTATGTGAACTGTGTAGAGTATCGGTGCGTGACGCTATGAAAGAAAATAGCTATGTGAACTGTGTAGAGTAAGGGTGCGTGGCGCTATGAAAGAAAATAGCTATGTGAACTGTGTTGATTACTGGTGCGTGGCGCTATGACAGAAAATAGCTATGTGAACTGTGTAGAGTATCGGTGCGTGGCGCTATGAAATAAAATAGCTATGTGAACTGTGTAGATTACTGGTGCGTGGCGCTATGAAAGAAAATAGCTATGTGAACTGTGTTGATTACTGGTGCGTGGCGCTATGACAGAAAATAGCTATGTGAACTGTGTAGAGTATCGGTGCGTGGCGCTATGAAATAAAATAGCTATGTGAACTGTGTAGAGTATTGGTGCGTGGCGCTATGAAAGAAAATAGCTATGTGAACTGTGTAGAGTATTGGTGCGTGGCGCTATGAAAGAAAATAGCTATGTGAACTGTGTAGAGTAATGGTGCTTGGAAACAAGGACACGCGTGGGTGTGTGAACTGTGTGGAGTACTGGTGCTTGGAAACAAGAACACGCATGGGTGGGTGGACTGTGTAGAGTAAGGGTGCGTGGAAGCAAGGACACGCGTGGATGTGTGAACTGTGTAGAGTAAGGGTGCGTGGAAGCAAGGACACGCATGGGTGGGTGGACTGTGTGCAGTTCAGGTGCTTGAAAGCCGGCTAGAAAACGCGCGTGTGTATGAAGTGTGTGGAGTACGGGTGCTTGGAATCCAGGAAACACGTGGGTGGGTGAACTGTTTCGAGTAAGGATGCTTGGAAACCGGCTAGGAAACGCACGCGTGTTTGAAGTGTGTGGAGTGCTGGTGCTTGGAAGCTAGCAAACGCGTGGATGTGTGTACTGTGTGTAGTAAGGGTGCTTGGAGCTATGAAACACATATCTGTGTGAGCTGTGTGGAGTACTGGTGCTTACAAGCCAAGACACGCGTAGGTGGGTGAACTGTGTGGTGTACGGGTGCTTGGAAGCCGACTAGGAAACCCGTGCGTGTGTGAACTGTGTGGAGTTCTTTTGTTGTAAGCCAGGAAACGCGTGGGTGTGTGAACTGTGTAGAGTACGGGTGCGTTGAGCTATGAAACAAATAGCTGTGTGAACTGTATGGAGTACGGGTGCTTGAAAGCCGGCCAGGAAACACGTCCGTTTGTGAAGTGTGTGGAGTGCGGGTGGTTGGGAGCCAGGAAACGCTTTGGATGTGTGAACTCTCTAGAATACTGGTGCGTGGAGCTATGAAGAAAATAGCTGTGTGAAGTGTGTGGAATACTGGTGCGGGGAGCTACGAAACAGGAAGAAGTGTAAACTGTGTGGAACACTCATGCGCGAAGCTATGAAACAAGTATGAGTATGAACTATGTGGAGTACTGGTGCGAGGACCTATGAAACACGTAGCTGTGTGAACTATGTGAAATACTGGTGCGAGGAGCTATGAAACAAGTATGAGTATGAACTATGTGGAGTACTTGTGCGAGGAGCTATGAAACACGTAGCTGTGTGAACTCTGTGAAATACTGGTGCGAGGAGCTATGAAACAAGTATGAGTATGAACTATGTGGAGTACTTGTGCGAGGAGCTATGAAACACGTAGCTGTGTGAACTATGTGAAATACTGGTGCGAGGAGCTATGAAACAAGTATGAGTATGAACTATGTGGAGTACTTGTGCGAGGACCTATGAAACACGTAGCTGTGTGAACTCTGTGAAATACTGGTGTGAGGAGCTATGAAACATGTGGGAGTGTGAATTATAAGGAGTACTTGTGCGAGGAGCTATGAAACACGTAGCTGTGTGAACTCTGTGAAATACTGGTGCGAGGAGCTATGAAACATGTGGGAGTGTGAATTATAAGGAGTACTTGTGCGAGGAGCTAAGGAACAGATAGGAGTGTGAACTGTATGAGGAATACTTGTGCGAGGGGCTAAGAAACACGTAGCTGTGTGAACTCTGTGAAATACTGGTGCTAGGAGCTATGAAACACGTAGCTGTGTGAATTCTGTGAAATACTGGTGCGAGGAGCTATGAAACATGTGGGAGTGTGAATTATAAGGAGTACTTGTGCGAGGAGCTATGAAACAGGTAGGAGTGTGAACTGTATGAGGAATACTTGTGCGAGGAGCTATGAAACACGTAGCTGTATGAACTCTGTGAAATACTGGTGTTAGGAGCTATGAAACATGTGGGAGTGTGAATTATAAGGAGTACTTGTGCGAGGAGCTATGAAACAGATAGGAGTGTGAACTGTATGAGGAATACTTGTGCGAGGAGCTATGAAACACGTAGCTGTATGAACTCTGTGAAATACTGGTGCGAGGAGCTATGAAACATGTGGGAGTGTGAATTATAAGGAGTACTTGTGCGAGGAGCTATGAAACAGATAGGAGTGTGAACTGTATGAGGAGTACTTGTGCGAGGAGCTATGAAATAGGTAACTGTGTGAACTCTGTGAAATACTGGTGTGAGGAGCTATGAAACATGTGGGAGTGTGAATTATAAGGAGTACTTGTGCGAGGAGCTATGAAACAGATAGGAGTGTGAACTGTATGAGGAATACTTGTGCGAGGAGCTATGAAATAGGTAACTGTGTGAACTCTGTTAAATACTGGTGCTAGGTGCTATGAAACACGTAGCTGTGTGAATTCTGTGAAATACTGGTGCTAGGAGCTATGAAACACGTAGCTATGTGAACTCTGTAAAATACTGGTGCTAGGAGCTATGAAACAAGTAGCTGTGTGAACTCGGTGAAATACTGGTTCTAGAAGCTATGAAACAAGTAGGAGTGTGAACTGTGAAATACTAGTTCGGGGAGCTATGAAACACGGTGGAATGTGATCTGTGTGACAATACTGGTGCGAGAAGCTATGAAACACGTAGTTGTTTGAACTGTGTGGAGTATTGATGCGATAAGCTATGAAACACGTAGCTGTGAGAACTGTGTGGAAGCCAGGTAACGCCTGAGTGTGTTAACTGTGTGAAGTACATGCAGGTGCGTGGAAGCCAGTAGACACGTGGTTAATTGTACCGGTCAGAATATTTTATCGGAAAAGCTATTAAAAAAACTGCAACTAATTATTTACATTGCATCATGTTTTGAGCAATTTGTCCATTTCTCTCAATCTGCTTCACCAAAAGTCTGCCATATACACTCAATCGATCTAACTCGGAGACAGAAAGACCACAAAACATACCGGGATGTGACCTGAAAGAGTTTTCAAAACAGCATTAATCTCAAATTAAATCATCAATCCACTGCTAGCACGACGCTATGATTTTCGGTTCAATTATCAAAACTTTTAATGTGGAACCCGTGTGTGTGTTTTTTTACAATAAATCATGATTTCCATATTATTTGAAGAAACGTTAAATTGATATTATGAATTCAAGAAGATAAACTTCTTACTTGTATAGTCCTTTTTTCGCTCAGCCTGGATAAACGGATCAAAACACTATATTCTATAATGTGCACTTTGCTGTTGTTATGTCTCTCTGTGGGATAAAACATACGATACAGGCGGTACATTTTACTCGTGTGTCTGAAAGCTGTTCATATTCATAAACGACATTACAAACGTCTAGTTGAAATATCTATTACCCGAGCACATTGAACTGTGATTGGTTTAATTAATACGGTACAAGGCCTTACCTTACATAAAGATAGTGTTCAATGATACATATATGTCCACTTAAATGTTCACGAGGAATACTAGGACTATTTTGGGATATAACAATATTCGACAGAAAACGAATTTCTTCTGATATTCACAACTCTAATGAGTACGTCATTAGACAAAAACTAGATACATTAATAATGCATGATTGATTGATTAATTGATTGATTGATTGAGTTTGGTTTAATCCGACAGTTTTTCAAAGACTGTCAGTCTATTAGTGGACAAGTAAGAAGAATGCCGCAGTCATTTTTCACTAACGATGAAAAGAACTGGGTCGTAAGCCGGCATCGCTACCGACTGAGCGGTGTCCAGGTTTCGATCCCCAGTCGCGACACGACGGTCAAGATGGAGTGCCCTTTAGCAAGGCACATTTTCTAGCCTAGTACTGGTTTGTTTACCAAGGGATCATGAATAAGTGAACTGTCGCCGTGATATAACTGAAATAATGTTGAAAACGGCGTAAACCTCCAATAAAACAAATACCGATTGAGCTACGGGGACTCCACTATTTTATATCTGATATGGTCTCTGATAAAACGAACATTAGTGCAATCGGTGTTATCTCGTTCATCGATTATCGGATTGTAGTCATAATTATCTAACCTTAACCCTTGCCCGCATATAGACGCTTTCTGACGCCTCTGCAGTATAGTTGTTTTAAAAACATTGTTACAAAAGAAACAAACTGCTCAAAACAAACAATTTCTGCCCTTGTCTCCATGTTTTAACTTAATACAGTAATTACACTTTAATTAAAATAGTTTAACTGTGTTTCCTTCTAGATTTTTAAAAAGATGTGTTGTTTGTGGAAAAAGTTTAAACTGTTACAAGGTCGATTTGTTTGACTGTGAAGTGACTCATATAATAATACTGGAATTGCAGCCTTAGTTATTTAACTTAATTAACATTTCGAGTATGGAATTTCGATAGATTGCTTCTCATTTTATTGATGATTATTTTACTAAGCATATACTATGTAAGTAACGGCAGGGCCAAAACGACGTTAAGGACCGTACGACTGGTAAATATCCAGATTGGTCGGCATAATCGAGCAGTCTGATCACATTTAAACCGAAGACAACACGAGCATATATATGACCAAACAACAACAGCCAATGACGTACTTCATGTAATTATGTCAGGTTCGCTTGTTATAGTGTGGTTTGACTTATGTAATAAAATATATCTTTAAAGGAACCTGTGCATTTAAATCCGCCTATCAACAAACGTGCAGCGCAACGTGGTCAACAATTTCCTAGGACAATTGTCATTCATTGTCAGTTAGAACACTATCGAAATGTTCTGTGTTTTTAGCTCACCCGAGAACAATGTGCTGAGCCCCTTATGTTCGTCACAAAGGCCATTCGGCTACACTATCGAAATGTTCAGCGTATTGCTGTTGAACCATTGTGAGCCCCCTGTGATCGTCGCCCGCATCGCAACGTAGTCAGCACCTTTTGAATACAAAGGTCATTCGGCTACACTGTCGAATGTTCAGTGTATTTTAGCTCACCCAATAATAAAGTACTGATGTTAAACCATTGTGAAACCCCTGTGTTCGTCGCCCACATCGCAACGTAGTCAGCACTTTTTAAACACAAAGGTCATTCGGCGGCATTGTCGAATGTTCAGTGTTTTTTAGCTCACCCAATAACAAAGTACTGATAATGAACCATTGTGAGCCCCCTGTATTCGTCGCCCACATTGTAATGTGTACTAATGATGAACCATTGTGAGCCCCCTGTGTGTGTCGCCCGCATTGTAACGTGTACTAATGATGAACCATTGTGAGCCCCCCTGTGTGTTGTCGCCCTCCTTGTAACGTGTACTAATGATGAACCATTGTGAGCCCCTCTTTATTTGTCGCACGCAATGTATCGTGTACTCATGATGAACCATTGTAAATCCCTGTGTTTGTTGCCCGTATTGCAACGTGTACTAATGATGAACCATTGTAATCCCCTGTGTTTGTCGCCCGTATTGCAATATGTAGTAATGATGAACACAGTGAGCCCCCTGTGTTTGTCGCCCGCATTGCAACGTATACTGATGATGAACCATTGCGAGGCCCCTGTGTGTGTCGCGAGCATTGCAACGGTGTACTAATGATGAATCATAGTGAGCCCCCTTTGTTTGACGCTCGCATTGCAACGTGAATTAATGATGAACCATTGCGAGCCCCCTGTGTTCGTCGCCCGCATTGCAACGTGTTTTAATGATTATACCATTATAAGCCCCCTGTATGTGTGTCGCAACCTGTACTAATGATGAAACCATTGTGACCAATTTTAGCATCTAATTTTGGAAAGTTGTCCGCCTTTCTCTCTCACTCTCTCTCTCTCATCTCTCTCTCTCTCTCTCGTCTCTCTCCTCTCTCTCTTCTCTCTCTCTCTCTCCCCTCTCTCTCCCCCTCTCTCTCTCTCTCTCTCTCCTCTCTCTCTCTCCTCTCTATCTCTTCTCTCTCTCTCTTCTCTCTCCTCTCCCTTCTTCTCTCTCTCTCTCTCTCTCTCCTCTCTCTCTCTATCTCTTTCTCTACTCTCTCTCCTATCGTCTCTCCTCTCTCTCTCTTCTCTCTCTCTCTCTCTCTCTCTCTCTCTCTCTCTCTCTCTCTCTCTCTCTCTCCTCTCATCTCTCTCTCTCTCTCTCTCTCTCTACTCTCTCTCCTCTCTCTTCTCTCTCTCTCTCCTCTTCTCTCTCTCTCTCTCTCTCTCTCCATAGTGACAATACAAACATCCCCTCAAATAACATGTGAATTACTTTGATTATATGAACATTAGTTACATGAATAAATTATGTTAACCTATCCAGATGAAATTGACTTTCTGTTTCTTTCAGTACCTCCCGTCTGTCATGGAGGTATCAGGGAGGAGACAGTTAGGGAGCGATGACTTGAGTACTGGTATTCTCTGTGACCCCATGTAAAGGTGAACATGAAGAGAGGAAAACGCATTATTCTATTGTACAGTTTGCATCGAGTTCCTATGTGACTCTGGTACTAAAGCACACAGAAGAGCTAAACTATTGAAACATCATACAATTGTTAGATCGAGACAGCATGCCAAAGAGAAGTTAACATCGTCGGAGAGCATGTGTACAACACATAACGGGAAACTACTTGAGTATTATTGTCAAATCCATGATGATTGCTGCTGTTCCGTTTGTGCCACCCTTGAACACAAACCAGTGTAAAGTAGATTACATCGACGATATTGCGATGGAATTCGAAAACACTAAAGAGTATAATCCCTGTTGAGCGCAATAGCAAATCTTACTGAACTACTGAAAAATACGAAGACAATTTCACTGAAGAATAAAGATGACGTGGGAAAATCCACATGAAGTTTATTTCTGAATTAAAGAAATTTAGGTCTGAGATAAACCAGATTTAGATTCCCTCGAACAAAGTACCTTGTTAGAAACCCAGACCGTGAGGGACAAGGATACCAAATCGACTGAATCAGCGTCTACAACGTGTGATGTGATAATGGCTGACCTTAAGGAGATGTCCAGAATATGGACACACAGAAGAAATACAACAAAATCGACAATTGGTGGTCTCTGCTAAAAAGTACCAAAATGAAATAAAACAATATGACACTATTATTGCGGAATTGACGAATCTATGTGAAATACAAGATTACGCATTTAGGCCGAATGATATTATTATTCAGTCTATCAAGCTGTACACAGTCTTGGAAAATTGGAAAATAAAACGAAAGAAGAAAGTAAAAATAAAGATACAGAGTAAGAATGTGATGGGACCTGAGAAGACACCTATACCAAGTAAGTCATTATCATTGAGATATGTTGGTGAAGTCAATATCAAACATCAAACAGATACTCGAAACTGTTTGGTAACAGGAGGAGTAAATGTTAGACAACAACATGCTGACATTGGCTGATTGTAATAACTCCAGTGTAAAGCTCGTGACGTTAACAATAACAAAGTGATATCCTGTATAAAACTACAGGTCAAAGGGAAGTAAATCGGATCGGCTTGCCGGGCAGACAATTTTGTCCAGGAATTTCAGATGAATATACAAGACTGATGTTGGCTCCCATTGGACAATAATGGTCTGGTTGAAAGTTGAAAGTGATTTTCATAAAGTTGAATAACCTCTGACTGATTTATAACCAAAATAGTGTTTGCTTTTAGCTATGTTGACACTCTAATAGCCATTTTTCAGAACATGCTGTATTTTCTGAAATTGAAAGTAAAATTCAGTGCGGATAAGGGTGACCTTTGATTCGACCTCCTAGCTCTTTCAAGATACGGTGAACATGTGAGTTTGTTTTGCTTTTCTGGTAGTTCTAAGAATGAACTTTAGTTTGATACAGGTATATGTGTTAATCGATTTGCTAGTAACGAACCATAACCCATAATGCTATAATGGTCGCCTATGGAAAATGATTTACTTCCCTTTGACCTAAAGCAAGAATTCTGTTTTGGTAGTATTTTTTCATTGTCGCTACTTTTGGTTGGGTACTTTGGCCGTTAGCGGACGAAATTTTCAGACAAGCTCATTTAACCTGTCAGCAATGAAATACTGTGTGAAAACATAGAAACCAACCAAAAAAAACCTCTCAGAGTCTCAGAGCAAGTATGGAGGGCTTCAATCAATGAAGGTATTGTTTTTGTTCTCTGTCAGACTGGGGGTAGAATGCTAAAACAATAACTTGGGAATCTTGTGATGTGAACCAAGCCACATATTCAGCAACATATATGACCAGGTACTTCTCCTTTCTCTCAAATACATGCCATGTCATGCACCTTCAGCCAATGACCTGTGGGAACATTTTGGAAAAAGGTGTATAAATTCCTATGTATGAGCAATTTCATTTTGTTCACATCAATTTATTTTTACTAAAACCTGGGTTTTGGTCTATTTTTGCCATATTCTTGATTGATTCCAACGGATATACATGCAAAGGAATTCTTGCATAACCTAAGTCTATCATTTAGAGTGTTCAAAGGCCAAAAACAGCTGTAGATCTTGACTGAACCATAACACTATTTCAGTTACCTCCCTTTTATGATTTCCAAATTCGACAAAAGTTGCAGTTTTATCATATTACTTTGGCCTGATGAGGTCAAATTGAAGCCTTTTCAAGTGAAAATGTCTTGCATATTCTTGTTCGAGTATAAGATACACTATTTTTGGACTGCGCGGCAGGAAAAAAAGGGCCATAGGATATCTGCGACAAATGTAAAATCCTCCGCTATGTCCATTTGGATTAAAATCTTCCGTGTTCATTGCATCCGGAAAACTTCCATGACTGCGAGCGGTGGGTTGCCCCATTAAGCAGTAGAAATGTATTGGATCCACGCAATTTGCACCTTTTCCAATACCCCTTTTCCTGTGTCATTTCTGAAAAATCAGCCAGATTTTTGTGTTGAAACCCTAATTTGGCCAAAAAAATGGATTTTTTTGTGCACATTTCTGTGTTTCCAATGCTTGAATGTGTCCTAGAGACCTCCTTACTATCAAATGAGGTAATGCTGCAATAGAAACAATCTTTTCTTTCCAGGTTATTACAGCAAAGCACGCTTATATTGGCATATTTAAGGATTTTTAACTTCGCACCCTTGACTTTTATAGTCATCAAAAGTAAGGGATAAAGGTGTTCAGTTTTGTATATCAGTGTTATTTCAATGTTATTTAGTGGCATAAAACAGTTCTGCTTCCATGTGAAACAAAATCATGCCAAAACAGAATTTAATTTGAGAAATATCATCAAAATGTTGTTTTTTCAAGCAGAAAAAAGGGGTCATGCCATTAAATTTTCATAAAACATAAGAAAGATTGAAATTGTATATCAAATCAATTCATTGACATGTTGAATACACCCTTACAAAGTGAAAACCATTATAAACTACTATCTAGCATGATATTTTATGACTAAAATTAAACACTAAAAACATTCAATTTTAACTCAAGAAAGGTATCCATTTGTGAGCTAAAAGCACAGTATAGTGTAAAGGGTAATTGCCATATTTGCCTAACTGTTGAACCGAATCAATCGAAAATTGTGTAAATTATTCCGCGATAGGCATTCGTAAACTGAAATGTTATCATCATGCGATTTATCGAAAAAAGTCGTTTTATTTAGGTCAAAGGGAAGTAAATCGGATCGGCTTGCCGGGCAGACAATTTTGTCCAGGGAATTTCAGATGAATATACAAGACTGATGTTGGCTCCCATTGGACAATAATGGTCTGGTTGAAAGTTGAAAGTGATTTTCATAAAGTTGAATAACCTCTGACTGATTTATAACCAAAATAGTGTTTGCTTTTAGCTATGTTGACACTCTAATAGCCATTTTCAGAACATGCTGTATTTTCTGAAATTGAAAGTAAAATTCAGTGCGGGATAAGGGTGACCTTTGATTCGACCTCCTAGCTCTTTCAAGATACGGTGAACATGTGAGTTTGTTTTGCTTTTCTGGTAGTTCTAAGAATGAACTTTAGTTTGATACAGGTATATGTGTTAATCGATTTGCTAGTAACGAACCATAACCCATAATGCTATAATGGTCGCCTATGGAAAATGATTTACTTCCCTTTGACCTACATAAACAGCCATGGGATATAACACGTGTAGATCGTAATCAGATCGTCGTCATATGTAGCAATAAACTCGTATTCATAAAGGTTGGCGAGAGATTGTCGGTAATGAAGGAAGTTGAACTTGATGGGTTGTGTAGCGGTATTGTTTATACAAACAACACATTGGTTGTCTGTTGTCTGTATCCTGTTTGCGTAAAAATCCTTGAGTTAGATGGACACGTATTAAAAACAATAACCACAGATAAAAAGGGGAACGTCCTGTTTAACATGCCATATTACATTGCGCTTAGTACTGACAAAAGAACACTATACGTATCAGATGATGGCAATCACACTGTAACATGTATGGATATTGACGGTGCTGTACACCATGTATATAAACATGACAAACTAAAGGATCCAAAGGGTCTTGCAGTAGATAGAGAAAGAAATATCTATATAGCTGGGTGGGGGTCAAACAATATACATATAATATCACCACAGTGTACGACCATACAAGTAATACCGGAAATTATTACCCCACAAGTAGTTATATATTGTGAAATAGATAACAGACTGTGTATAGGTGGAAGTTTAGTAAACGGAACCAACTCAATATCGATTTATCAGATACAGTGATATATTCACGACAGTAACATATCACAGGATCCGACTCAGTGAACTACGAATCGGGAAAACATTACAAGGAAGGTGCAGCAAGTGTAGATCCAGATCGACCTGAGCATCCTACAAACAATTCAGGATCCGTTCATCAGAGAGAAAGATAGTGATATATACAACATAAAGAATAACATATCACAGAACCAGACTCTTATTGAACCTCGCTTCAGGAACGTAGACATTAACTAATGAGTGACAAGTGTAGATCCAGATCATCCTGTTTATCCTGCAATAAAATCAGATTCAATAGATACATGTGATATGTATACACCATAGCACAGAACCCGATTATAAATGAACTGCTCCTCAAACAAACATCCCAATAATTGTGCGGCAAGTGTAGACCCTGATCATCTTGTGCATTCTGCAAACATTTCAGAGTCCGTTAATCAGATAGAGTGATTAATACAACAGGGACATATCATAGAACCAGGGTGCATTGGTCGACCTCAACCCTTTTACATAGGGAACAAATATTACTAAACGTACTAAATTATGATTATTTTAGGGCATGATTTTGCCAAATCAGTCTTCGGCTATTTAAGACAAGTTTCGTCCGCACAAGGCGCAACGATACAATTGTGGAAATTATAGATAAGGTACACATGCATCGGTAATTCATTTAAGTATTGTCATTGAACATTCAGCTGTCGTAAACTTAATACAATACCGAACACTGTTAGATTACATAGAATTGTATAATAAACTGACCTTGTAATGTATATACTGTATCTTGCGACAGTTGAATTTATACGGACAATACATATATGTTTGTTTTATATGTTATTTGTTTGACCACGATGCTCTATTAATCAATTAAAAATGATAATGCAACTGTGCATTGTCTTGTAAGAAGATATGCGTTATGGTTACACGTTTATTTTGTGCTAATCAATGTAATACACAAGAGGTCCATGATGGCCCTGGATCGTTCACCTACTACAATAAGCTAAATATCAAGCATAACTCTACTTGCTACAAGGCAATATAACCCAACCAATGTTGTCCGTCTTTTGTCAACTTTATATGACATAAGGAAGCTGATAGATCTGTTTCAGATAAGAAGATTTCAAAGTTTCGCTTCGCAAGAAACGATCTGTGCTCGTTATTAGAACGACTTGTTAAAAAGAAACTGCTTAAAACTTCCTACAGGTTATCAAGTTGTAATTCACAGACATATTGTTGTATTTCGAAAATGTAACTTAATCTTAACGATAACGACATATTATAGTGACTTCTAAGGGAACAACAACATATTTGTAACAACGTATAAGCTAACCAATATTTCAGTGTAAATAACAAAATGAATTTCTCAATTATAACACATTGATCCATCGTGTCAGGTAACAAACATCACTGAAACCTGTCAGCCTAAAAAACATAAAAAGAGGGTCATGTTTCTTTACAGAAAGAATTTACACTTAAAAGTACCTTTGATACACACCCTATCCCTAGTTTCACTTAGTTTGCAATGTCGAATTTAAAACAAATCTCCAAATCTAAAAGTTCACTACATCACTTACACATGTATGATTTAGCAGCTTAAATTGTTATTATCTCACTTGTTTAGGATGAAGCACACAGGAGATGATTAGAGGCAACCAGTAAAAGAAGTAATTAGAAAGAAGGGTGTTCTAAATGCCATGTTCATTTGTTATATACAGAAATTAATTTCCATATTTGAATTTTTATTTGATTAAGTTAATAAAGTTAGTTTCCGTTTCCAAAAAGTATTTCGCACTCTTACAGGAATCCGCCGTTGCCTAGTGGTTAGCGTAAGGGATTTAAAACCGGGCGTCCCGTCTTAGATTCCCAATAGCAACGCTGTGATCATGGTGGAGTGCCCTTGGGCAAGGCACATTACCTAGCCTAGTCCTGGTTTGTTTTCCCCTGGGATCATAAATAAGTGAACTGTCGCCGTGAATAACTAAAATAATCATGAAGACGGCGTAAACCCCAACAAAACAAAATTATTCAAGAACCACGGGTGATATATCGATGTGTTATAATGAGAAACAAGATTATTTATATAGCACAAAACGTCAATGTTAATAAAACGTCCTGTTACAAAGATATGTGACCCGTTCCAAGAGAAAATCAACGTTGTGGACTCTGCGTAAAGTATCGACCCGAATCAGTCTAAGCATGTGGCAAAGGCTAACCCGGCGTCCCACTGTTTGCCTCCTGTGGATTTTCTGTTTCAGGAATCATTACTCTATACCTACATCCACCTGAGACGGAATATATCGGCCCGAATCTGGTTTGATACATTACGCAGAGTCTATAATGTTTGTTTTCTCGTTGAACGGCTCATATAATATTTTCGCTTTCTATAGAACACCCATCGAAGAAAAAGACCTTAGGAACGCCACAACTCATTGACCTGTTGACCTTTACCTTAATACGTATGTTCTAATAGACACGCCGAGCCCCGGTAGCTCGGTCTGTAGAGACGCGGGCTGTCAATCCAGAGGTTGTTAGTTCGAACACCCCAGCTCGGCTAACATTCTTTCCAACGTTTGACAAAAGTCACTGTGACAAGCGTCATTCGTCTTTCACCACTATGTGGAAAAGCAATTCAGTTGCATGGAAAGTATGTTGTGTGGAGTATTGCTTTGAATTTACATTTTGAATAATGTTGGTTGCAGAGGTGTCAAAGGACGTTTGCAGTCTCAAGTCTAGAATTCGATACGTGTCCTCGGAATTCCCCTATTATAGCAATCTCTTGTTAAATACGATAAGGGAAAATGCAGAAACTCCTCATCATCTTCATATCAACTTATCTCACAAGTGTTCAATTTCCAGAACAATATGTGAGAGAGCGATGTTAACCCTTTCCCACAAGTGTTCAATGGTGACAAGCTTTCTTCTAGAACAACATGTGAGAGAGCGATGTTAACCCTTCCCCACACGTGTTCAATGATGCTGAGCTATCTTCTAGAACAACATGTGAGAGAGCGATGTTACCAAGCTATCTTCTAGAACAACATGTGAGAGAGCGATGTTAACCCTTTCCCACAAGTGTTCAATGATGTCAAGCTATCTTCTAGAACAACATGTGAGAGAGCGATGTTAACCCTTTCTCACAAGTGTTCAATGATGCCAAGCTATCTTCTAGAACAACATGTTAGAGAGCGATGATAACCCTTTCTCACAAGTGTTCAATGATGCCGAGATATCTTCTAGAACAACATGTGAGAGAGCGATGTTAGCTCTTTCTCACAAGTGTTCAATGATGCCAAGCTATCTTCTAGAACAACATGTGAGAGAGCGATGTTAGCCCTTTCTCACAAGTGTTCAATGATGCCGAGCTATCTTCTAGAACAACATGTAAGAGAGCGATGTTAGCCCTTTCTCACAAGTGTTCAATGATGCCGAGATATCTTCTAAAACAACATGTGAGAGAGCGATGTTTACCCTTTCTCACAAGTGTTCAATGATGCCAAGCTATCTTCTAGAACAACATGTGAGAGAGCGATGATAACCCTTTCTCACAAGTGTTCAATGATGCCAAGCTATCTTTCTAGAACAACATGTGAGAGAGCGATGATAACCCTTTCCAACAAGTGTTCAAAGATGCCAAGCTATCTTCTAGAACAACATGTGAGAGAGCGATGTTTACCCTTTCCCATAAGTGTTCAATGATGCCAAGCTATCTCCTAGAACAATATGTGACAGAGCGATGTTAACCCTTTCCCACATATAGATGCCCTATGATGCATCTGCAGCATATGACGATAGAAAACAATGTGGCAAAATGAGAAATTGCTCGAAACGAATACACAATGTATTCAAGTCTATTGAATAATTAACTTTCATTTAGATATTTTCAACATTGGTGCAAAGATTTTATAAAATTCGTCTGCTGCAGAATTGTTGTATGTGTGAGAGGGTTTAAGCGTACCGCGGATATATAAACAGAGATATGGTAATATCGATAAAAATTAGATTTAAATTTTCGTGTTCTGAACTAAAGCAATATTCTTTATTACATTTCAACAAGTTTGATTTTAGAAAATTGATTTTTTTGAGCTTCTCCGAGAATGGTCGTAAATAAACTTTCCCTAATCGATTCAGTCTGTTTGATGGGGGGTATGACGCCGTGTTCAACCTTATTTCAGTTATATGACTACGACAGTTCACACATTCATCATCCCTGGGTAAACATTCCAGTTCTAGGCAAGGAAATGTGCCTTGCACAAGGCCAATTCACCATGACCGACGTGCCGCAACTGTGGATCGAACCCGGGACGCCCGGTTTCAAATCCCCGATGCGAACCACGCTGACACTGCGAATTCCTCTTATCGATTCAGAGAGAAAGTCTGACTCCTTTACCTGGTCGTCCAGGCAGATTAGAAAAAACGTCTCAATACATATTTGACTTAACTGATAACTGAGTTAAACATAACTTTCATCGGTATTTCTGGTATAATCATGGTGGCCATTTTAAAAATCTTAGCTATGACCCAATAGAGGATCAACACCCTGGTCTTTCGGACGCTCGATCCACAACGGTGTGACGAAAAAGACAACGTAAGCAATTTCTCCTTTTGCCACAATGTTTTTACAAATTGTTGTAGTATGTAGAAAACATTCATGAACACCTTCGTTCATACTGAAAATGCAACAACCTAGTGGCGACAAATTTCATAGCCACTAGATGGCTAGTGATTTGACATATGAAACCACGTTCCGCCCTTATTTTGAATTAGTGTATGGCTGCCTATCAATCGACCGATCCAAACAGGTGCCAAACAGGATCGATTAATTATGATGCGTGTCGTCCAAATGGGATAAAAGCAGAACAAGCAAAACTGGTTTGCCTCTTAATTCATGCAAACGATGAAGTTACTGCCGTTTTATAAATATATGAGATTGATCAGATGACGAAGAATAAAGATCTAGGCGAGACATTGTATCCCAAGAAGTCTGAGACTGGGGTGTATTGAGTGTGTCCTAACACTACGAACACTCGGTCATGTGAAAGCCGAATCAACCAATCAAATTACAGCGTTTTTACTAGCACTCGCCAAACACTCGGTGTTATAAATCAATCTGTAGACTCACCTTGGTGTTTCGTGTACCAAATGTATTAAAACATGGGCACATTTTGTGTCAGCTTCAATTCGCTATATATCTTAATTGTGGTATTTTAAAGGTCATTTGAATAGAGTATTCACTGTCTGTTACATGTAATTTAGTCCAAGATGTATAATAAGAACACACATTATTCACGGTTACTTTGGCGAATTAGTGCAGTATTCATGGGGATGGCTTGGGCGAACTTGTGCATTATTCACGATGACGGTTTGAGCGAACTTGTGCATTTTTCATGTGGATGGATAGGTCGAATTAGTGCATTATTCACGGTGATGGCTTAGGCGAACTTGTGCATTATTCACGGTGATGGCTTGGGTGAATAAGTGCATTATTCACGGGTATGGCTTGACGAATTAGTGCATTATTGTTGTGGATGTCTTGGTGAATAAGTGTATTATTCATGGGGATGGCTTAGACGAATTAGTGCATTATTCATGTGGTGTCATTTGGGCGATAAAGCGCATTATTTACGATGACGGCTTGGGTGAATTTGTGCATTATTCATGAGAATGGCTTGGGCGAATTAGTGCATTATTCATGGTGATGGCTTGGCTGAATTAGTGCATTATTCATGGTGATGGCTCGGGCGAATTAGTGCATTTTTCACGGAGACGCTTTTGTAGAATGTGTGCATTATTTATGAGGTTGGCTTGGGCGAATTAGTGCATTATTCATAGTGACGGCTTGGGAGAATCAATGCATTATTACAGATTAAAGAAAAAATATGCAAACTTTAAAAATGTCAATTATCGATAAACATGTAACACGCGTTACAATCTAATCAAATTCATTAATTAGTTTTGTGAATGACGTCCAAATTTCGCGTTTTGAAGAACCGTAACATTCTTTAAATTAGTTATTTTCCCTCTTTCTAATGACGTGGCAACCGGTTCTCCATGAAATTAAATTCTTTAAACAACTTTGAAAGAGGACCTTCTAATTCCTGTAAAATTATTTTGAAGTTGGTTCATTGGTTAAGGAGCATTCCTGTGAAGTTTATTCAAAATTGGCCAAGATGTTTAGGAGGAGAAATTGTTTGTATGAAAATGTGAACGGACAGACAGTCGACGACGACGACGACGACGACGCCGGACGGTGAGTGATCACAATAGCTCACACGCACTTTGAGCTCAGGTGAGCTAATAATATATACATCCTATTATATATCGATAGGATATATACATTTTTCTTTTTTTCATTATTGGGCAAATTTAGTGTCAGCTTCAATTTACTCTATATCTTAATTATGATATTTTAAAGGTCATTTGAATAGAGTCTTCACTGTCCGTTTACATGTTATTTAGTCCTAGATGTATAATTATAAATTAAACTAAATGTATTGAAACATGGGTAAATTTAGTGTCAGCTTCAATTCACTATATATCTTAATTATGGTATTTTAAAGGTCACCGGAATATTCTTCACTGTCCGTTACATGTTAGTTAGTCCTAGATGTATAATTAAAAAATAACTATAATGTATTCCCACTATATAGTCAGACCAATTTATCTTGATATGATCCAAAAATACCCCAAAACCGCTAGATATGGCTCATAGTATGACTACCGTGTATGCTTGATTGTTTTGAGTTTCCCGCCGTGTGCAACAGTTAATTAGTCAAAACACTGTGCACAACTATTTCATATACCACATGTGTATCCTGACCCTAATAACCCTTTCCCTAATATAGACGCTTTCTGATTACTCTGTAGCAGACGGCTTTTTGAAAACATGTCGACAAAAGTAGAAATTGCTCAAAACGAGCAATTTCTCCTTTTGTCACCATGTGTTCAACTCTATTCAAGTGATGCACTTTCATATCAAGGGATTTCCCCAAAAAATCGGATATGTTTTCGGGTAGACATTGACCGGGGACAGGCCGGCGTCTGGCCGACCAGCCACTGTTGCTCGCAGGTTATAAAAGCCGGCTCATCGCATCATTCATCAGATTATCCAGTTGGGATCTTCACAGAAGGCAGCAATTTAACACGCAGTTTATCACAAAAGCTTCAGAGTAACAGTACTACAAGATGCCCTAGAAAAGAAGGGAGGACTGAAGGAGGAGGAAAGGGCAGTACCCACAAGAGAGGGAGAGTGGCAGTGAAATGAATGATACCATGCCTCTCCTATTCAGCCAACAATGCATCAATAAATAAGTTGTAGAGGTAGCGTGCAAACGCAAACTCTCCCTTAACCTAGCGACCGATCGCTCTCTGCAGGTGCCCGCAAGCACTGTGGAGGAATCAACGGCATTCTCGTTAGAATGTTTGTCTTAATGATATCTATGTCAAGTTCGGATATGGATCATATTAGGTCAGAATCTTGGCCACTAGGCCAAATTGAAGGGAAATCTTGTTAACATTCTGGAGGCTGCATTTTTAACTAGAGCATGTTGAAACTCTATCAGAATGTTTGTCTTGATGATATTTATGCCTAGTTTAAAGATGGGTCATGCCGGGTTAAAAACAAATTGGGCCAAATGAAAGAAAATCTTGTCCATACTCTGGAGGCTGCGTCTTTTTGCTACAGCATCTTGACACGTTTACAGAATGTTTGTATTGATGATATCTAGTCCATGTTCGAATATGGGTCATATCGTGTAAACAGGTCACTAGGCCAAATGAAAGAAAATCTTGTCCATACTCAGGAGGCTGCATTTTTTTTGCTACAGCATCTTGACACGTTTGCAGAATGTTTGTATTGATGATATCTAGTCCATGTTCGAATATGGGTCATATCGGGTAAACAGGTCACTAGGCCAAATGAGGGGAAATCTTGATAACACACTGGATGTTGTATTCTTAATCTTTGTCATAATAATTGTCTTGATGAGTTTTGCCATTTTCAAACACTTTCTTTTAGTACATGGTTTAGACAATACTTTCTACTTGATGGGATGTGATTTAACATTGAAATATTTCTCAATATAATAAGGCAGAAACTTCAAAATATTCTTCCTAAACCTGCTGTAGAATTTCCCTTGGATTCTCATGTCATAAATGTGTATACTTGTGAGCTCTTGTACTCAGGTGAGCAATAAATTGCCAACCAGTTCCTCCTGTTTTCAAATTGTCAGTTTCATAATATTCACTATTTTTGATATGATATTTTAACTTCTTAACAAGAAATACATATACATAAGCTGCAATTGTTATTTCCTTTCACATTTTCCATACGTCTCCAACCTTCCTGCAGCCCCCAGGCCGTCAGCACGTCAGTGCTTTGATTATGTTGTATGCAGTAAGTGTTAAAATGGAGCAAAACTAACTTATTATTGACCCTTTTCGTTTAAGTAACCCTTTACACACACACACACCACTATCCATGTTTTCTTTGTACTTTTAATATCTTTGAACATGTTTAATTCCTGTATGCTATCAAAGTCATCTACTGTTAGTTTGTTGTCTGTTTGATAACAGTTAAGGGATAAACCATTCCTTCCTCCTTATCATTCAGTAACTCCTATGCTGTGTGTACTCACAATAAATCACCCTTTATCTAGAACTCCATTAAATAATGATGAAGATTAATGAAGGCCTTTACAACCGACCTACCATAGTTCCACATATAAATCGGACTGAACTCAAACCAGCACCATGAGTATCCAGGGCCTTCTTTCCAACTTCTATTACTGCAGGATGACTCTGTAAAATAAAACAAAGGTTGTAGAATTTAACCCTACCCACATACAACAAATCAGCAGACGACTTTAACAACATCTTCGCAAACAGCTGAACAATCTCTGTAAATGACAGTTTAATAATTGAATAGAGATCAAAACACTGTGGCAAAAGGAGAAATTTCTCGTTTAGAGCAATTTCTCCTTTTGTCACATTGTTTTCAATTGTTGTCTGCTGCAGAGGCGTCAGAAAGCGTCTATAAGAGGGAAAGGCTTAAGTAATCGTTTAACAGAATGTGAAATGTTAAGAGTTGTTAGCTTTATAATATATGTGACAATTGTAGATCCAAATCAGCCAGAGTATCTGTAAAGTCTGATCTAGCACTGCTCTAAGTCATGCGCAGACAAGTGTAGTCCAAATCAGCCAGATTAAAGTCTTATCTAGCACTGCTCTTAGTCATGCGCAGACAAGTGTAGTCCAAGTCAGCCAGATTAAAGTCTTATCTAGCACTGCTCTTAGTCATGCGCAGACAAGTGTAGTCCAAGTCAGCCAGATTAAAGTCTGATCTAGCACTGCTCTTAG
Organism: Serripes groenlandicus; assembly: GCA_031761405.1. NCBI lineage: Eukaryota > Metazoa > Mollusca > Bivalvia > Cardiida > Cardiidae > Serripes > Serripes groenlandicus. The sequence continues at coordinate 44,356,962 of JASEVX010000002.1, read as the reverse complement.
TCATGTGCAGACAAATGTAGATCCAAATCAGCAAGAGTAAAGTCTTATCTAGAACTGCTCTAAGTGTAGATCCAAATCAACCAGAGCAAAGTCTGATCTAGCACTACTCTAAGTCATGCGTAGACAAGTGTATATCCAAATCAGCCAGAGCAACGTCTGATCTAGCGCTGCTCTAAGTCATGCGCTGACAAGTGTAGATCCAAATCAGCCAGAGTAAAGTGGGATTTAGCACTGCTCTAAATGTAGATCCTAATCAGCCAGAGTAAAGTCTGATATAGCACTGCTCTAAATGTAGATCCTAATCAGCCAGAGTAAAGTATGATCTAGCACTGCTCTAAGTGTAGATCCAAATCAGCCAGAGTAAAGTCTGATCTAGCACTGCTCTAAGTCATGCACAGACAAGTGTAGATCCAAATCAACCAATGTAAAGTCTGATCTAGCACTGCTCTAAGTCATGTGACAAGTGTAGATCAAAATCAGCCAGAGCAAAGTCTGATCTACCGCTGCGCTAAGTCATGCGCAGACAAGGGTAGATCAAAATCAGCCAGAGTATCTGCAAAGTCTGATCTAGCACTGCTCTAAGTCATTCACAGACAGATCTTTTTGAACATAATGTAAAAAAAAAAATTTTGCAAAGCTGATTTTAGTTCATTTAATTAGTACTGAATTGATAATTTAATTTATAAAATTGAGAAATGTTCGAAAATTAGCTTACTGGTAGATCTACCAGGTGACATATTACAAGTATTACTTCCATGTATATTGAAACACTGTGTTTGGAAAAAAAGGCGTGTTTCTAGACTAGTCAACGTACATGTACTTACAGAGAGACCCAAGTAATTGTTGGCACAAAAATTGAGAATTGTGTCTTTGATCCGGCCACGTCTATACTTGGTCCCATTCTGGTCTACAATTACTTGTATGGAGTTTAAGGCCAATTTCAACATTTTTTCAGTTATATCACAGTAATTATTGGGTAAATTACCAGTACAACTGGTCCATTTATCCTGACACCAGGAAGTCAGAAGTAATGCTAACCCAACAATCCAATTGCCAAGGGAAAGCTCATACTTCCATTTTTAAAGTTTTTGGTTTGACTTAAATGCATGACAAGTTTGGGTTTTTTCAAAATGTTTTTCAAGTTCTGTTTGGTAACTTTCTACAATTTGACTATTAATTTGTTTCTTGTTGGGGGACTGACAGAACTTAATTAATTGTTCTTGCTTTCACACGACCTAGGCTTTGCCTATTAACATATTAAAAAAAAATCTTTCCTTCTCAAATTGTTCAGCTGATATTATATTTTGACTCAAAGGTTGGTGCAATTTGGGGCATGTGCAGCAGACAACTTTCGAGAACATAGTAACAACTAAGAATCTATTACCATTTGCCACAATGTTTTCAACACTACTCAATAACTAAACTTTGATTTATTGACGTTTTCCGTATTTTACCTAGATTACTTTAAATTCATCTACTGCAGATGTGTTGTGTGTAGAAAAGGGTTTAGTAATACCTTTACAATACAGTATTATTTATTCTTTGTTTTTCTTTACCCTCGCCGTTCAGAATTAACTATTTGGCGAGCAGCACAATACAGTATGAAGTATCATTACCTTGTATATCTATATGCTTTAGCTGAAGAGACAACTTAACCCTTTCCCAACAACAATTAAAATCATTATAATTCAAATTAAGATTATTGAATAGAGTTGAAAACATTGTCGCCAATGTAGAAATCGCAATTTTTCCTTTTGCCGCAATGTTTTAAATCGTCTTCTGCTGCAGAGTATATCAAAATGCTTCTGCCAAATCGGAAAGGGTTAAGCATTTTGATATACTCTGTAGCAGATGACTATTTAAAATATTGTGGCAAAATGAAAAAATGCACATTTTGCAACAGTATCTTTAACTATTTTCAATCATATGGGTTTGGACTACTGTCAAATTTGGACCGTATGGGTTTTGAATGTCCCCCGAAAGACAGTTTAAAACATCAAAATTAACCCTTTCCCACAAACAACAAATCATCAGCAGACACCTTTGAACACATTTAGGTAAAATTGTGGAAAATCTATGATAGAAAGTAAAATTATTGAATAAACTTGAAAACATTGAAAATATTGTGGTAAAAAGAGTAATTGCTCATTACCTTTAGCATACAGAGGTCAAATAACTTCGAATTATCTATTATTAAGTGAACATTGTGTAAAAAGGAGACATTGCAAATGTTTTCAATATATATCTATGTACACAAAAGTGTTCAATAGATATATCTATGTACATTGTATATTTATATCAGAACCTTGTTTACATTTACAATGATTCATTAAACAAAGTTTATGAATAAAACCTGTTTGTCTTGATAATGCTGTATCTTATAATTTTCTTGTTGATCCATAGTGATTTAGTAGATGTTTTTCATCAATAATGCACAACGCTTTGATGTTAACAATTTACAATTACCTCCAAACTAAAATGTTCTAACCTATCGATCGATTCTATAGTGTTAGGAATTACTTACCAACTGTGAAAGATGCCTTTATCACTTTATTTGATGCACCGCATATTTAATAAATTGTATCTTTATTATATCGATTCCTAAGTATTTAAGTTGAGGAGTAATATAGAGGGTACAACATAACTAGGGTACGAAATTACCGAAATATAGAGGGTACGAAATAACCAGGGTACGAAGTTACTGTATCCCATGACATCTCATTTCCAGTTTGACAACATCCGTTCAAAACGAAAGTAGAAATCTTATTTATCGATGTTGTTGGGGGGAAATGATACTGCTATTGAAGCAGATTGAGAGGAAAGAAGTGTGTGCACGACTACACTGTTGATTTAGTCATCAAAACGGACGAGGTAGGTTTGTCAATTAAACTATATTTTGAGCGGATAATTTCTTTTTGTAAGTCTCGTAAACGAATCTGAAAAAAAGCTCACACTGAGTCACAGGCATTTCATGCGTTTGTCTCAAGAAAGTCCGAATCCTGTTGACTTTCTCTTGCACGTTTTATCATCTGTCATATTTTAATTATTTGACAAGCGTGTCATATGAAGGAAAATAAAAAATATTAAAGTAAAGTATTTCGTAGAATTCGTACCACTGTTACATCGTACCACATATATTATACACTATATAGGCTCATTTTACACTTTCCCTCATATAGACGCTTTCTGGCGCCTCTGCAGCAGACAGCTTTTTGAAAACATAGTGACAAAAGAAGAAATTGCTCAAAACGAGCAATTTCTCCTTTTGCCACAATGTTTTACACTTTTAGTCATAGGTTAATTATCCATTCAATTATATAGGGATTTTCCATTTATTTACAAAATATGTTCAAAGTCGTCTGCTGCAGAATTGTCGTATGAAGGAAAGGGTTAAGGAGACAAAAGTGTTAAGTGGCGTGATAATTGCTTTCAAACCTCAAAATTTTGTTTACAAATATTTCTATTGATGAATAGATGATATATATAATTATACAAGTTTTATGATTGAAAAGAATGAAAAAATATAATACATAAATGAATTTTCCAGATTTGTTTTATCCTTAGATGGAGCATATCGATGATGTATTGCCAACAATGTTATTCATTTAACGCACACAAACATATATATTGTTGTATCAATGTTTGTGAACACTATGTAATAGATTGTCTAGTGAATCTATCTCTTAATGGCACTCTGCCTTGGCGTCATTTATACAATTATATTGAAATAAAAGTAGTGAGACTACCCTGTTTCTAGACCTAAATTACATGTATATGGCCAGTGAAGACTGGTGAGACTCTGCAGAATATGATATATAGGCTCATCTGAGTCTTTACTGGATGCAGAGGCATTATAACCCCAAATAACTAGATGCAGCTCAATAACTGCAAAGGATCTATTATAAATGGGCTATTTTATTAGGCTGTGTCTCCTGCCACGTACGTTGTTCTTTTAAATTTGTCTCCTACCATGTACGTGTCACTAAGGAGATGGCTCATACCACATATTTATAATATAACCTATATTATCTCTAATATATCTCTGTGTCTCCTGCCACGTACGTTGTTCTTTTAAATTTGTCTCCTACCATGTACGTGTCACTAAGGAGATGGCTCATACCACGTATTTATAATATAACCTATATTATCTCTAATATATCTCTGTGTCTCCTACCATGTGCGTTGTTCTTTTAAATTTGTCTCCTACCATGTACCTGTCACTAAGAAGATGGCTCATACCATGTATTTATAATATAACCTGTATTATCTCTAATTTATCTCTGTGTCTCCTGCCACGTACGTGTCACTAAGAAGATGGCTCATACCATGTATTTATAATATAACCTGTATTATCTCTAATATATCTCTGTGTCTCCTACCATGTACATGTCACTAAGGAGATGGCTCATACCACGTATTTATAATATAACCTATATTATCTCTAACCACACTTTTTTAATGAGGGATTAATGCCGAAGGTTTAAAAATATTGTAAACAGTTTGTTGATTAAAGCAACTGGGTGTTTTATTGGTTTGGTATACACACAAAAGTAAAAGGTCTATTTATTTTATTGTTTATTTATTTATTTTGTTGATTGATAGTGTTTTTTTTTATCCCTTTAATTCCCTAATTGATTATAGCTTGTGGCTTTAATTGACTGTTGATTGGGTTGAACAATTTAATCGATAATCGTATTATCTCGACGTATTAATGATAAGGAGGTATAGGTTGCACTGGACCTTTGTGACATGACCTTTTTTGTTCATATTATATTAACCATATTAAGCCAAATGTTAAAGCACTTAAAGCAACTTTAGTACAATATGTCTTTTCAATTTAGTATTGAGTTATAATGATTTATTTGGAGGTAACATGGCTCACAAGTCAAATTCTATTTATTCCTGTTTTGTTATAAATGTAAGAGATAAGTAAGTGTAGAGCTGGAGAAAATATGTACATATGGAGCTAACCAACTAACTAACTGATTCAACATATTCTTACACTGAAATTAACCGTTTTCTACCGGTACCTACAGACGCAGACATTTTGATGCATCTACAGCAAACAACTTTTGAAAACATAGCGGCGAAAGGAGATATTGGTGATAATGAGCAATTTTACCTTTTGTCTCAATTTTTCACTCCATCCAGCTATTATATTTTCCTTGTTTTAGCCCTGATATAATGTTCTCTACTGCTGATGTTTTGTATGTCAGAAAGGGGTTAATTATAGTTTAATAGTAGATCGAAATATTATAACTATTTAAATCTGATCATTGCTTTCTCTGTCTAGATTCCAGAGCGTACAGGTACATAAGAAGTAATTTTACAATGAAATCATTGATTTAACAAAAGGTAAAAGCGGATTATGAGTTTTAACTTCTGACATAAAGTTTTATAGATTTTCTGCCGCATAGTTATTGTCCTTTTGAATTTAACTACCGCATATACATTCAAAGGTCAGTTTACTATATCTGTCTATGTATATCTACTTAGTCAAGTTGATATGTAATCATCATGCAACAGAATTTACATGGACAAAGTATGTCCCCAATTTTTCAATTGTTGAACATGGTAAAGTCAGGGACGTAGATAAGAGGGATAGGCAACTCCACCTGTACACCTGTTATCTGGTTAAAATATCACCCATAGACATAAAATTGTCCAAATTTTCACATTTTGTAGCAAATAAAACTTTGAAGTCACATTTGGCACATAAACAAAAAATACATATTCTGAAAGCTTAACATTTCAACTTAAGTTAAAGATACAATGAATAACTGGAATTTCTTTGTATATTGAACAATGACTTATTTAAAAGACACCGATATTGGGATTTCTGAATTATATCATTTTTTTCCAAAAATTAAGACACTGACATTTTTCATACGGATAACATATTATCAAAACCTGTAATATATTAAAATATTTTTATCTTCTGCAATAGAAGAATGTTTAAACTTTTTTTAAATTTTTTTATTTTCATATCTTGAATAGTTTTTGAGTTTTACTTGGTACAAATGTTGGCACGGGTGATATTTTAGTATATAATTTAGTAACTTATCCCTCTTATTTACGTCCCTGGTAAAGTGAAGAAAAGTTTGAAGTTTTAAACACAACTGTACATTTTGACCAGTTGATTTTATGCAAATTTCAAGGATTGGAAGAAATATTTGAACGGAAACAATATCACAGGCAACACATTTTTACTTTATTTATCAAAGACTTGACCCACATATAACCAATCTACAGCAGACAACTTTGAATATATCTTTGCATTATGTTTGTAAATCTCTATAATACAATATCTAGAACCAGTATACAAAATAGATTTGAAAACATCATTGAAAAAGTATGAGCAATGTTTATTTTGCTCCAATGCTTTTAAATAGATTTGCTACAGATGGGTATGTTTTTTGGACCTTATTAAAAAGCATGAATCTGAAAAATATAAAGGAAAATGCTGTCAAAATATAACTAAGATTTTGACAGATTTCAAAGCATTTTTTCTGAGCAATTACTGTTTACTAACTATGATGGTTTTAATAGTTTAATAATGATGAGTTTTCAATGTAATTTATATCAGGGCTTTTTATACTTCATAAGAAGTATAAAAAGTCCTGATATACATTATTGTAAGCCATATATATATGGATTATGGATATTTAGGGTAATAATTATATACATGTATGCTTTTATTATCTCATGGCAGGGCACATGATCCCACTTTCAATCCTTGTCCACATTATATATATAAAAGCTCACTTTGGTACAGCATGTTTCCTATTTTATTACTGGTTAATCATATTGTTGCTGTGATATCAACTGAAGTTTTATTGAAAATGGCATGAACCCAAAATAACCAGCTCAGAAAGCACAAAGAATATTTGAGAAATATAATTGTCTTTCGTTGAGCCATAATCATATTATGATAATTTCACTGTTTGGATTTAGCAGAATACAACTTTTGAAACTTCTTCTCTTCTTAAAGCAACTGTAAGAATTTAAATTTAATTGGTACTAAGGCTCATCTGATGCACTGCATCAATGTATCTGAATTAAAGTTGATTAGTTTTCCTGATGTTACTCTGTTGATGGATAAAGGGCCATCATACTTGTTGAAAACAAAAACTGGTTTATTAGATTTGGGTTTTTCTGCAGGCTGGCCTCAAATATGTTTCTGCTCAATAACTTCTGTTCAGCTTGTCAAATTTTAATCTCTTTTCACAGATAGGAAGCATAATTATACAAGGGTCAAGGTTATCTTTTACTAAAAGTGACTTTTTAGGCCACAATTTTCATGCAATTTTCACAAGAACATTCTTCTTCATTAAACCTTAATCAAATGTAAAAAGAGTTGTGTGGGGTCAAACACTAGGACACTATGCCACAATTTTAGATTAACCTTGTGAACACTCTTGGGGTCACATTTTTCATTACATCTTATTTGAAGTTTATCAGAATATTCTTCTCTATTAAATCTGGATTTATTGTGACTGGTCTACATCACAAGTCGCCTCAATAGAAAGTGGTGCAGAGGTAAAGCGTCGGCCTCTTGTATCAAAGGTCCCTGGTTCGAGTCCTGTGATGAGCAGGTCCTGACTTTGGGATTTTTCCACACAAACAGCGTGAGTACTGGTTAAGTCTCCAGGAAGCAGACATTGAGCGTGATTAATGCAAGCTGAATGCTTGTAAAATAAATAATGTTTAAATTAATAGAAAGCATAGGTTAACACCTTTGTGGGAATCCGCTGTGGTCGAGTGGTTAGCGTCGGGGATTTCGAAACCGGATGTCCCGGGTTCGATCCCCAGTTGCGGCACTACAGTCATGGTGGAGTGCCCTTGGGCAAGGCACATTTTCTAGCCTAGTATTGGTTTGTTTACCCAGGGATCATGAATAATTAAATTTAATTGCGCGCTAAATGACCTTAGCTGTCGATGCGCCATAAAACAATATACATTCATTCATTCATTCATTCATTAACACCTTTGTAATACATTCATTTATGAATATATGTTTATTTTATATATATATGTTATATATATGTGTAAATTAAATAATTTTTGAACAAGTTTTATGCTTTTGTTTCTGTGAAACTGTTTCAGTCTATCCTTTTTCTTTTAATTGAAATATTTATATAACATCTATATATGAGAGTTTTGTTTCTTTGGCACAGTTGAACTTCTGGTTCAGCTATGATTGAAAACAGAATAAAAGTAACTATTTTATTTGATTAACATATATGCAGATTATTGATTATAATAGTACCTTTTCACACAAAAAAAGCCATGAATTACTTTTTAGCTCGCCTATTCAAAGAAATAGGGGAGCTTATGTGGTCACACCGGCGTTGGCGTGTGCGTACACGTTGCCAGCTTGGTCAAACCTTTGCGTGTAAGGCCTTTCCTCAGACACTGTGTATGCTGTTGCTTTGAAGCTTTGAAACTTAACACACTTATTCAGGGTCATTAGGTGACCTTGTATGTAAAGTTCCATAACTCTGGAATGGATTTTTACTGAATTGTGCCCCTTTTTGGACTTAGAATTTTGGTCAAACCTTTGCATGCAAGGCCTTTTCTCAGACACTGTGTATGCTGTTGCTTTGAAACTTCACACACTTATTCAGTGCCCCTTTTTGGACTTAGAACTGTTGTCTTTTCTCGGACACTGTGTATGCTGTTGCTTATCGTATATAAACAAATTTACGGATTTAAAAGGCCCTCAAGGGCCTGTATGGACTTGGTTAACATTTGCATGCAAGTTTTGAAAAGGTGCTTTATCTTGCAATAGGTGATACTGTGTGACGTTACATAATGCTATAACTGTTCTGAAGTAGGCCCTGGTAGACGATGGCCCTGATAGGCGAGCTATATTGTCCTCCGACAACTCTTGTTTGATAATGATTGAACAAGGGCTTGTTTCTATAGTAACATGCATATATTGAATCAATTTAGCCACATCATAAGATAACAATTCTAGACTGTGGATGCATCGCCCACTGCATGATTCTTAGCTGGACTCCTACTTAAAAAGAACATTGTAGAAAGGAGTAATTCCTCATGATAACCAAATTCTCCTTTTGTCACAATGTTTTCAAATGTTCTCTGCTGTACAGGCATCAAATTGCAGGTTGGATAGGGTTAATTACTGTATAGGAGATGCTTCTTAACCCTTTTCCCACATACAACAATTCTAAAACTGAAAACTAAAATATGGAAATATGAAAGTTTTATTTTTGAAAAGAGTTGAAACCATTATGAAAAAAAAAAGAATTTTCTAAGGATAATTTAAGCAATACCCTGTACGAAAACTTACAGGCGGAATCCACCCGGAATCTCACCTAGAATCCAGGCGGACAAAAAGTGATTCTCCAGGCGGACTAGAGTCCGGGCGAATTAAACTTGGTTGACACGGAATTCTATTTTGAGTAACATTAAAGAAGGAAATTGGCCGAAATATTTAAATTAGTCCGGGTCATGTGACCATGTCCGGACGGAATCCTACGAAATTATTCCACCCGGAAATTTATCCAGGTGGAAAAAATTCCGGGCAGAATTCTCAAATTTCCGGGCGGAATTGTTAACTGTCTGGGCGGAATTCTCCAAAATCCGTGCGGAATTGTCAACTGTCTGGGCGGAATTCTCCAAAATCCGTGCGGAATTGTCAACTGTCTGGGCGGAATTCTCAAAAATCCGGGCGGATTTCTAAAATATCCAGGCGGATTTTTAGACTGTCCAGGCGGATTTTTAGAATATCCATACAGCCGCGGACGACGGACAAAAAGTGATCAGAATAGCTCACCTTGAGCCTTCAATGGCTCAGGTGATCTAAAAATCCTGGAAACTGCCTGGCAGCTAGGATTTTTAATCCTGGTTGTCTTGGGAAAATCTTGGAAAAATCCTAGGTCCATGATTATACCCAGAGCTAGGATTTTGGATATTCCCAGGATATTTCCAGGATCTAATAATAGTAATAATTTCACCTGTACGAAATAGTCTGGGCAGACTAAAACCAGATTCTGTACAGAATAAAATACAGAAACTGTGCAGCAGTCTCTGTACAGAAACAAATCTGGTTCATTGAGACATAGTTGAACCAGAATTCTATAAATAGATTTTTCAAATGGAGACAAAGAGCAAAATCTGTACAGAATTTCGCGAAATATTTAAATTAGGCAGAAAATAATTATGTGCAGAAAAAAATTCTGGGTGTAGAAATATTCTGGCCTGAAAAAATATGGGTGCATACAAATTCTGGCCAGAAAAAAATCTGTACAGAATTAATTATGTATGGAAGAAAAATACTAAAAAAGTGCAGTTATATTCCCTTTCCCACTTGAAGACACATTTGCAGCAGAAAACCTGTGATAACATTGTTGAAAAAGGAGGGATTGTTTGAAACAAGCAGTTTCTCCTTCTGATGTTTTTCAAAGATATTCAACTATTGGACATAATTGAAAACATTAAATTGTGACAAAAGGATAAATTTCTCAATGAAAATTTCGCAAAAAAAGAAGGTGTAAGTAACATAATATTTTATTTAAGTTTAAACACAATCATTTTCTTTTAAACAACAATATAACAAATGATAAATTTACAAAGATAACCAGAACTATCACTGAAGATGACAAATAACCCCAAAACAGCACCTTGACCTACACCATAACTTAATAAGTAAAAGGGCCATAGCTCTGGAATCGCTCACCTGAGAATGGGCTATTTAAGACATAACTCTCTCATGCTCAAGCCAAACATGTGGCTTCCAGAGTGTTAACAAGATTTCCCTTAAATTTGGTCTAGTGACCTAGTTTTTGACATGACATGACCCATATTCGAACTTGGCCTAGATATCATCAGGACAAACTTTCTGATAAAGTTTCAACATGCTCAAGTTTAAAATGCGGCTTCAAGAGTGTTAACGATAGTTTCCTTAAATTTGGCCTAGTGACCTAGTTTTTGACCCGACATGACTCATATTTGAACTTGGCCTAGCTATTACTTAAACAAATATTCTGACAAAGTTTCAACATGCTCAAGCCAGAAATGTGGCTTCTAGAGTATAATCAAGATTTTCCTTAAATTTGGCCTAGTGACCTAGTTTTTGACCGGACATGACCCATATTCGAACTTGGCCTAGATATCAAAAGACAAACTTTCTAATAAAGTTTCAACATGCTCAAGTTTAAAATGTGGCTTCCAGAGTGTTAACAAGATTTTCCTTCAATTTGGCCTAGTGACCTACTTTTTGACCGGACATGACCCATATTCGAACTCGGCCTAGATATCATCAAGACAAACTTTCCGACAAAGTTTCAACATGGTCAAGTTTAAAATGTGGCTTCCAGAGTGTTAACAAGATTTTCTTTCAATTTGGCCTAGTGACCTAGTTTTTGACCCGACATGACCTATATTCGAACTTGGCCTAGATATTACTATGACAAACATTCTGACAAAGTTTCAACATGCTCAAGCCAAAAATGCGGCTTCAGGAGTGTTAACAAGATTTTCCTTAAATTTGACCTAGTGACCTAGCTTTTGATCCGACATGACCTATTTTCGAACCTGGCCTAGATATCACTAAGACAAACATTCTGACAAAGTTTCAACATGCTCAAGCCAAAAATGCTGCTTCAGGAGTGTTAACAAGATTTTCCTTCAATTTGGCCTAGTGACCTACTTTTTGACCGGACATGACCCATATTCGAACTCGGCCTAGATATCATCAAGACAAACTTTCCGACAAAGTTTCAACATGGTCAAGTTTAAAATGCGGCTTCAGGAGTGTTAACAAGATTTTCCTTAAATTTGACCTAGTGACCTAGCTTTTGACCCGACATGACCTATTTTCGAACTTGTTTTAGATATAACCAAGACGAACATTCTGACAAAGTTTCAACATGCTCAAGCGAAAAATGCGGCTTCAGGAGTGTTAACAAGATTTTCCTTAAATTTGACCTAGTGACCTAGATTTTGACCCCACATGACCCAGTTTCGAACTTGGCCTAGAGTTGATTGAGATATATGTTCTGATAAACTTTTATAAAGATTGGATGCAAAATGTTGCCTCTAGTGAATTAACAAGCAAATGTTGACGACGGACGACGGACAAAAAGCGATCACAATAACTCACCTTGAGCACTACGTGCTCTGGTGAGCTAATAACATGCAGTTATAAGACCTTTAGGATATGCACATCTCTTGGTATAGAAGCTTCATGTAAAATTGTATTGAATTCTTCGAAGGTGGTATAATTATTCAATTTCATAAATGGTTTTAAATCATAAACTGTAGCAACGTCTTGTTTCTGTTTCCTTGCTTGCCCAGGATTTCTTGCTTGATCCATTATTCAATTGCATGCCAACAATAATGTATGTAACAGCATCTGAAATTTAAAAAAAAAAAGATTTAAAATATTTTTGCATGGACATATTCAAAGGCGTATACTGCAACTTTTTTTGTGTGGGAAAGGGTTAAATGAAAAAACACCTCAAATAAGTCCTACTGTAAAATTTTGGATTTTATCCTGCAATATCCGAAAATGAATTTGTCCGAATACAACGCTAGTTATCAAGCAAGCTCTAAACATCCGGTTTAGAAAAACCTGTGAAAAAAGGTGGAAATATCAAATATTAAGAACAGAATAACGTAAGATTATATTTTATAAGTATTTTTTAACAAATAATCATATCTATTAGAATTATATTTATTGAGTTAATAGGACTTTAAAATCGATTTGTCACTTTGTTGACAAAGACATAAAATGGCGGCCACTCGCGTAGTGAACATGATTCGGATTAGAATTGCTATGCATTTGTCAACTTCCGGCCGATTTCAAGAATTTATATATTAAAATAAAGCTCAGATTATAAGGTTTAATTTGATATTGATTAGAAAAAACATACCTGGTAGTTATGAGGCGAACACCGCATCGTCTCTCGGAATCCATTAACACTAGAAATCGCGGTCATTCAAATTTCCCAACAGATTTCAAATTCTCATCTGATTGGATGGTTTGACCGTTATAAACACACGTTCGTAAGTGTGACTCTGATACTGAAATATCATCCGTCCCTACACATTTGTAGCAAGTAAAACTCAAAAACTATTGAAATGAAAATGAAATATGAGATGGAAGTTTAAACATAATGTTCTGTGCAAAGGATAACACTATTTTAATGTACTACACTTTTTGATAATATTTTGAACAAAACAGTTAGACACATAAATTAAATTGTTCCAGAGCTTCTGAAATTTACACATTATATTTAAAAGTCCTAGGTACTCTTGGTTATCCTGGAATTTGCATTGTAAATGTCCTGGTAATTGCAGTTGAAAAGTAAAAGTCTTGATACACCTGGAATTATCCTGGTCCTAGCTCCCAGGATATTCCAGGATCCTGGCTTATCCTGGCAGCCAAGATACTCATTCCAGGATTACCTGGGAGTCCCAGGAAAATCCCAGTTTTTTTTTTTACCTAGGAATAATTTATGCACGGTAGCTGAGTATGATTATATATATATACTATATTGAAAATCAATAAAATCTACATTAAATCAGCAAAAAGCTAATTTTTAGCTCGCCTATTCGAAGAAATAGGGGAGCTTATGTTATCACCCCGGCGTTGGCGTCCGCGTTGCCAGCTTGGTCAAACCTTTGCGTGCAAGGCCTTTTCTCAGACACTGTGTATGCTGTTGCTTTGAAACTTCACACACTTATTCAGGATCATTAGGGGACCTTGTATGTCAAGTCCCATAACTCTGGAATGGATTTTGACTGAATTGTGCCCCTTTTTGGACTTAGAAATTTGGTCAAACCTTTGCGTGCAAGGCCTTTTCTCAGACACTGTGTATGCTGTTGCTTTCAAACTTCACACACTTATTCAGGATCATTAGGGGACCTTGTATGTCAAGTCCCATAACTCTGGAATGGATTTTGACTGAATTGTGCCCCTTTTTCGACTTAGAATTTTTGTCAAACCTTTGCGTGCAAGGCCTTTTCTCAGACACTGTGTATGCTGTTGCTTTCAAACTTCACACTTATTCAGGGTCATTAGGCGACCTTGTATGTCAAGTCCCATAACTCTGGAATGGATTTTGACTGAATTGTGCCCCTTTTTCGACTTAGAATTTTGGTCAAACCTTTGCGTGCAAGGCCTTTTCTCAGACACTGTGTATGCTGTTGCTTTGAAACTTCACACACTTATTCAGGATCATTAGGGGACCTTGTATGGCGTTGGTATCAGCGTTGCCAGGTTAAGATTTGCATGCAAGTATTGAAAATTTGTGATATCTTGCAATAAATAATAGTGTGATTTTATCTGATACTGATACTGTAAGTCTTCGGTATTATGTTCACTATTGGCATACATCGTATATAAACCAATTTACAGATTTAAAAGGCCTGTATGGACTTGGTTAACATTTGCATGGAAGTATTGAAAAGGTGTATTATCTTGCAATAGGTGATACTGTGTGACTTTACCTAATGCTATAACTGTTCTGAAGTAGGCCCTGATAGACGATGGCCCGGATAGGCGAGCTATATTGTCCTCCGACAATTCTTGTTATATATCATATCAGGGACATAGATAAGATCTAATGAATAAACCTAATGAATTTGATGAGTCCAAAGTGTCTAGTACTGAACATTTCTAAGTGTGAATTGTAACATTTTGTTGCTCTTTTTTTTTCTAAGTATAAAATTTCCGTGTTCTCAAAATTTAAGTATTAAAAATCCGTGTTAAGATAGAAATTCCGGGCGTAAAAATTGTTAAGATTTAAAAATCCGTGTTGAAGTTGAAATTCCGGGCAGAATGTCCACACGGACTCTTGCCATGATTTCCGTGTCCGCCTGGAATCAGGGCGGAAAATAGTGATTCCGTGTGATTTTCACCCGGAATCCGTCTGGACTCGGCCTGGAATCCGGGTAGATTTTTCATACAGGATGAGCCGTCCCGCGAAAAAACCAACATTATGGCCCCTGCATAATGTATCAACCCTGATCAGCCTGCGCAGTCCGTCCAGACTGATCAGGACGGACACATTCTATCTCAAGGAGATAGAGGTATAAAGTAATGATTCTTGAAACAGAAAATCCACAGGAGGCGAAAAGTGTCGTGTATATCTTGTTTTTTAGCTCACCAGAGCACAAAGTGCTGAAGGTGAGTTTTTGTGATCGCCTTAAGCCCTTTTATCTGTTGTTAGTACGTCGTCAACAATCTGCTTGTCAACAGTTTTTTTAGGCCACTATTAGCATTTAATATTCATGAAACTTATTCACTTTGTTTATCTTGCTGATTTCTAGGTCATGTCAGGTCAAAAATTAGGTCACTATGCCAGATTAAAGGAAAACCTAGTTAACACTCTGGAAGCTGCCCTTTTTACTTTTTAGATCACCTAGAGCCAAAGGCTCAAGGTGAGCTATTCTGATCACTTTTTGTCCGTCGTCCGTCGTCTGTCCGTCGTCTGTCGTCCGTCGTCGTTAACTTTTAGCTTTAAACATCATCTTCTCCTGAAGCACAGAACTAATTGCATCCAAACTTCACAGGAATGTTCCTTAGGTGGCCCTCTTTCAAAATTGTTCAAAGATTTAAATTCCATTGAGAACTTTGGTTGCTGCGGCATCAGAAAGGGGGCAAAATGTCTGAACTTTAAAAATCTTCTCCTCTGAATCTGCATGTCAGATTCCAATATAGTTTGGTAGAAATGTTCCTTGGGTGACCCTCTACAGAGATTGTTCAAAGCATACTGTTTGGTTGAAAAACATGGCAGTCAGGAGGCATCAGAAAAGGGGCAAAATCATCTCGTTAACTTTTAGCTTTAAACATCATCTCCTCCTGAAGCACAGAACTAATTGCATCCAAACTTCTCAGGAATGTTCCTTTGGTGGCCCTCTTTCAAAATTGTTCTATAAAGATTTAAATTCCATTGAGAACTTTGGTTGCTGCGGCATCAGAAAGGGGGCAAAATGTCCAAACTTCTAAAATCTTCTCTGAATCTGCATGTCGGATTCCAATATAGTTTAGTAGAAATGTTCCCAGTGGGTGACCCTCTACAAAGATTGTTCAAGGCATACTGTTTGGTTGAAAACATGGCAGTCAGGAGGCATCAGAAAAGGGGCAAAATGAGAAATATTTAGAAATTCCATTTTTTAGCTCCACTGGCTGAAAGCCAGTCAAGCTTATGTCATGGCGAATTGTCTGTCGTGCGTGCGTGCGTTAACTTTTTCCTTTAAACGACTTCTTCTCCCTAACAACTTGGCCAATTTGGTTGAAACTTCATGGGAAGCATCCTCTCAATGTCTTCTACTAAATTCCTTCATTTTTTTTTTATCCATTCGAAATTCTGGTTTCCATGGCAACCGAAAGAAAAAAATAGTGAGAACTTAAAAAATCTTCTTCTCCAAAAGTGTCAGACCGATTTTCAAATAATTTTGTAGAAATGTTCCTTGGGTGACTCTTTATTAGATTCCTTCAAGAAATGTTGATTGGTTGAAAAACATGGCCGCCAGTGGGGCGGGGATATTTTGCCTTATATTGCAATAGTGAAAATATGTCAGATTCCAATATAGTTTAGTAGAAATGTTCCTTGGGTGACCCTCTACAAAGATTGTTCAAGGCATACTGTTTGGTTGAAAACATGGCAGTCAGGAGGCATCAGAAAAGGGGCAAAATGAGAAAAATTTAGAAATTCCAAATTTTAGCTCCACTGGCTGAAAGCCAGTCAAGCTTATGTCATGGCGAATTGTCTGTCGTGCGTGCGTGCGTTAACTTTTTCCTTTAAACGACTTCTTCTCCCTAACAACTTGGCCAATTTGGTTGAAACTTCATGGGAAGCATCCTCTCAATGTCTTCTACTAAATTCCTTCAATTTTTTTTGATCCATTCGAAATTCTGGTTTCCATGGCAACCGAAAGAAAAAATTAGTGAGAACTTAAAAAATCTTCTTCTCCAAAAGTATCAGACCGATTTTCAAATAATTTTGTAGAAATGTTCCTTGGGTGACTCTTTATTAGATTCCTTCAAGAAATGTTGATTGGTTGAAAAACATGGCCGCCAGGGGGGCGGGGCTATTTTGCCTTATATTGCAATAGTGAAAACTTAAAAAATCTTCTTCTCCAAAAGTGTCAGGCCGATTTTCTAATAATTTTGTAGAAATGTTCCTTGGGTGACCCTTTATTTAAAGATTCCTTCAAGAAATGTTGATTGATAAAAAAAACATGGCCACCAGAGGGCGGGGCTATTTTGCCTATATGGCTAAAGAGAAAACTTTAAAAATCTTCTTCTCCGAAAGTATTCAGCCGATTTTCAAATAATTTTTTAGAAATGTTCATTGGGTGACCCTCTATCAGATTCCTCCAAGCCATGTTGCTTGGTAAAAAAACATGGCCGCCAGAGGGCGGGGCGTCTTTGCCTTTATGGCTATAGTGAAAACTTAAAAAATCCTCTCCTCCGAAAGTATCCAGCCGATTTTCAAATAATTTTGTAGAAATATTCCTTGGGTGACCCTTTATTAGATTCCTTCAAGAAATGTTGATTGGTTGAAAAACATGGCCGCTAGGGGGCGGGGCTATTTTGCACTATATAGCTATAGTGAAAACTTAAATAATCTTCTTCTCCGAAAGTGTTCAGCCGATTTTCAAATAATTTTGTAGAAATGTTCCTTGGCTGACCCTATATCAGATTCCTTCAAGCCATGTTGATTGGTAAAAAACATGGTTGCAAGAGGGCGGAGTTATTTTGCCGTATATGGCTAAAGAGAAAATTTAAAAAATCTTCTTCTATGGAGATTTGATATTTGCCTTATGGCCGTGGAGTGATACTGGCCCTCTTGGGCCTCTTGTTTTTAAGTCCTTGTCTGATATTAAGAAAATTGAATAGGAATCTTACTTCAGTGATCCTCTACTTGATTTGTTCAAGCCGTATTGATTGGTTACAAAATCATAGCAACCTCGAGTCATCACAAAAGGGGTAAATTGAACTTTTAGCTACAAATAACAACTCCTACCATTCCACCCTACCAATTTCAACGTTACTTCACAGGAACGTTCCTTTGATGGTCCTCTTTCAAAATTGTTCAAACACTTACATTCTGTGTAGAACTTTTGTTGCTGCGGCATCAGAAATTGAGAAAAATACCCAAACTTTAAAAACCTCCATCTCCATAATCCATTTGTCAGATTCCAAGATAGTTTGGCAGAAATGTTCTTTGAGAGACTCTCTACAAAAACTGTTCAAGCCATATTGATTTCCTGGACAAACAGGGCAGCAAAGCCGCATCAGGAAAGGTGCAAAATGACAAAACTTTATAATTCCATTCTTATTAAAGTTCTTGTTAGATTTCAAGATACAAATGGCTTTTACTGATAAACTATTTCTTTAACTGAGTGTCCACTCCTTGCAGTTTCATTTGTACTCCTGATTAAATTTTCACAGATATTTGCAGTTAGATATTTGCTTCTAATTTACTATCATACAGGTGATTGATTTAGGGCCATCTTGGCCCTCTTGTTTACTTGAGCATGTTGAATTCTTTCAGAGTATTTGCCTGTATAATGTCTAGGCTTAGTGCCAATATGGGTCAGATCCGGTTAAAAACTAGGTCACTAAGCCAAATTGTAGAAAAATCATGTTAAAGTTTGTCTTGATGACATTACAAGTTCGAATATGGGTTATGTTGGGTCAAAAACTAGGGCACTAATCCAAATTGAAGGAAAATCTTGTTAAGACTCTGGAAGCTTCACTTTTAGCTTGAGCATGTTGAAACTTTGTCAGAATATTTAGGCTCCATTTGAATATTGGACATGTTTGGTCAAAAACTAGGTCACTATATGCATAGTTGTATGACAATCTTGTTTTAACACTTTTAAGACTGAAACTTTGTCAGAAAGTGTTTCTTGATGCCATGTTGAGTCAAAAATTAGGTCACATGGTCAAATTGAAGGCAAATCTTGTTAATACTCTGCAAGCCGTGTTTTTAACTTTAGCATGTTGAAACTTTTCCAGAATGTTATCTTGATGATATTTAGGCTAAGTTTGAATACGGTCCGGTCAAAAACTAGGTCACTAGGTCAATATTGAGAAAAATCTTGCTAACACTCTAAAGACCTTATTTTTCTCAAATGTTCCTTGGGTGACCCTTTACTAAGAGTGTTGTAATGAGTTTGAGGATATGATCCGTTAAAAACATGGCTTCTCTAATTAAGACTTAAATAACACATTCTCAGGTGAGCGATCGATCCAGGGCCTCGTGGCCTCCTTGTTTCCCGTTGTTTTCAAATGTAGTCTGCTATAAATGTAAAAGCAATTTCTGCTTTTTACATAAAGTTTTCAAACCTGATCTAAGTTGATTCTTTAGATGCATTAAATAATAAATAGTTTTGCTACAGGTGGCGGTCTTTCCCACATAAAGTTGCTTGTTGACGTCTCTGCAGCAGACAACGTTTGAAAACATTGTGACACAATGAGAATATGCTCAAAACGATTATTACATCATTCTTTTATTTCATTTATCGATAATTTCCATTTTTAGCTCGACTATTCGAAGAATATGAGAGCTATACTACTCACCTTGGCGTTAGCGTCGGCATCCACGTCACACTTTGGTTAAGGTTTTGCATGCAAGTACTTAAATACTACATGTATTGCATTGAAACTTTCTACAACCCTACTAAACTATCATACCTAAGTAGATTATCAAGTAAGATAACTCTATCCTGCATTTTATGCAAGTTATGGCCCTTTTTTACTTAGAAATTCTGGTTAAAGTTTTGCGTGCAACTAAATTAAGAGTCCATATCTCAGTATTTACTTGATGCATTGCATTGAAACTTTCTACAACCCTACCCAACTAACACACCTGTGTAGATTATCAAGTTAGATAACTCTATCATGCATTTTATGCAAATTATGGCCCTTTTTAGCTCATCTATGCACGAATTGCAAGGTGAGCTATTGTGATCACATTTTGTCCAGCGTCCGTCCGTCGTGCGTCGTCAACATTTTAGCTTGTTAACACTCTACAGGCTACATTTTGCATCCAATCTTCATGAAAGTTAATCAAAACATTCATCCCCATCAAATCTTGGACAAGTTCGAAACTGGGCTATATGAGGTCAAAACGAGGTCACTAGGTCAATTGTAGGGAAATCTTGTTAACACTCTGGAGGCCACATTTTCTACTTGAGCAATGTAGGTCATGTTCGAACATGGGTCATGTCAGGTCAAACAGTATGTCACTAGGTCAAATTTATGGAAAATCTTGTTAACACTCCAGAGCCCGCAATCTTTGCTTCAGCAGTTTGAAATTTTGTCAGAATGTTTGTCTTAAAAATATCTATGTCAAGTTCGAATATGTGTCATATCTTGTTAACACTGTAGAGGCCACATTTTCAACTTGAGCATGTTGAAATTTTGTCAAAATGTTGTCTTAAAGATATCTAGGTCAAGTTCGAATATGGGTCATATTGGGTCAGAAACTATGTCACTAGGCCAAATTGACGGAACATCTTGTTAACTCTGTAGAAGACGCATTTTTTGCTACAGCAGCTTGACATTTAATGAGAATGTTTATCTAAATGATATCTAAGCCAAGTTCAAATATGGGTCATGTATGGTCAAAAACTAGGTCACTAGGCCAAATTGAAGGAAAAACTTGTTAACACTTTAGATGCCACATTTTTACTTTAGGAGCAAGTTGAAAATTTGTCAGAATGTTGTCTTGATGATATCTAGTCCATGTTGGAATATGGGTCATATCAGGTAAAAAAATATAGATCAAGAGGCCAAATGAAGAAAAATCTTGTTAACACTGTGGAGGTTGCATTCAGAATAATTGTCTTGATGTGTTTTGCATTGCAGTACATTGTATAATTAAGGTGAGCGATCCAGGGCCATCATGGCCCTCTTGTTTTACTTAGAAATTAAGAGTCCATATCTCAGTATTTACTAGATGCATTGCATTGAAACTTTATACAACCCTACCCAACTATCAAACTTATGTAGATTATCAAGTATGATAACTCTATTCTGCATTTTATGCAAGTTATTGCCCTTTTTGTGTCACGCTGCATAGCATGGTAGGCACTTAGGGATTACTTTTTTTTGTCCGGCGTCTGTCTGTCCGTCACACTTTTTCGTCACACTTTCAATGGGCAGGTGCAGGTGACACATGTGCTTCGCGGAGCACTCCATTTTAGTTTTACTTAGAAATTCTGGTTAAAGTTTTGCATACAACTACATTAAAAGACGATCTCTTAGTAACTACTTGATGCATTGCATTGAAACTTTATACAACCCTTCCCAACCATCACACCTATGTAAACAATCAAGTATGCTAATTTATCATACTTGATTGTTTACATAGGTGTGATGGTTGGGAAGGGTTGTATAAAGTTTCAATTCAATGCATCAAGTAGTTACTAAGAGATCGTCTTTTAATGTAGTGACGGTGTATGCAAAACTTTAACCAAATTTCTAGTTAAAAAAGGGCCATAAATTGCAAAATATACTGGATCTATCCAGTATATTTTGCAATTTATGGCCCTTTTTTTAACTAGAAATTTGGTTAAAGTTTTGCATGCAACTATGTTAAGAGTCGATATCCTAGTAGTTACTTCATGCATTGCATTGAAACTTTATACAACCCTTCCCAACCATCACACCTATGTAAACAAGTTATGGCCCTTTTTGGACTTATAAATTCTGGTTAAAGTTTTGCATGCAACTACATTTTTAAAGAGACCATATGTTAGTTACTTCTTTATGCATTGCATTGCTTTCTGTCAGTACCAAAATGTTTGACCTTGCGACCTTGACCTTTGACCTAGATGTTGCCATTCTCGAAAAACACTTTAACATGGCCATTACTTATGAACCATAACAGGTACGGCTACCATATTTCACATGTGTATACCTTGTGACATGACCTTTCTGTCAGTACCAAATATTTTCACCTTGCGGCCTTAACCTTTGACCTAGATGTTGTCATTCTCGAAAAAAACTTAACCTTGACCTTGAACCATAACAGGTACGGCTACCATATTTCACATGTGTATTCCTTGTGACATTACCTTTCTGTCAGTACCAACATTTTTGACCTGGCGACCTTGACCTTTGACCTAGATGTTGCCATTCGGCGGCATCAGTGTTTCACAAACACATCTTGTTTACTTAGAAATTATGGTTAAATTAAGGTTTGCGTGCAACTACATTAAGAGTCCATATCTGTAACTACTTGATGCATTCCATTGCCTTCCTAACCATCACACATATTAAAATAATCAAGTGCAAATCCTGCATATAATGCAAATTATCACCCTTTTAAAAATTGTTGTTAATGTTTTGCATGCAACTACAGTCACATTAGAGTCTATTATCTCAGTAACTTAAATAAGCGGTGGAACAGCGTCATCACTTCATAAATGCCATTCTGCAGCCGCAGGTTTTCTGTCACCACAAATTCAAAATACGACGTGCGGCTACCCTTACATTTGTGACTGCTACAGTACGTGACCGTCGGAATGTTGCTGCAGCACTATAATTGCTATTGGTCGTAGGCTATTTTGCCTTATATGGCTATAGTGAAAACTTAAAAAATCTTCTCCTCCAAAAGTGTCAGGCCGATTTTCAAATAATTTTGTAGAAATGTTCCTTGGATGACCTTCTATCAGATTCCTTCAAGCCATGTTGATTGGTTAAAAAACATGGCCACCAGGGGGCCGGCTATTTTGCCTTATATGGCTATAGTGAAAACTTAAAAGATCTTCTCCTCCCAAAGTGTCGGGCCAATTTTCAAATAGTTTTGTAGAAATATTCCTTAAGTGACCTTAAGGGCCTCTTGTTCAAGTTTGTGTAAATATGTTTTTAAAGTCGTCTGCTGCAGATGTGTTGTATGTGGGAAAGGGTTTAACCTAGGTTTTGAGAATCCAAAGAAGATTAATCCCCTTATCAACAGAAATAACATTTCTCTAACAAGCAATGTAAACATTTACCCTGATCCTGCTGTACACAAATTCATACATTCACGTGTCATGTCATACTTCTAAATGCAGGCCATCTCATCTTCAAAAGCACGAATACTGAAGTTTCTGTAATCATAGTACAACCTCTGTCTAGATGTATGTACAGCATTTACTCCTTCTCACAATGTTGTCTACCAATCGTTGTAACCCCTTCCCACATACAACAACTCTACAGATGATGACTTAGAAAGCATATATATATATTGTAAAAAACTCTACAAATTGAAGAATAATCCTTTAATAGAGTTGAAAACATTGTGGCAAAAGGAGAAATTGTTCATCATTGGCAATTTCTTCATTTGTCATAATATTTTCAAAAGCTATCTGCTGCAAATGTGTCAGAAAGCATTGGTATGTGGGAAAGTGTTAATTGTAGTTTTAAATAATGCCTATGTACATTTACAGTACTAAATTAGTGATAGCAGTGCTCATAATTAAGGTATTGTTTACATACCAATAATTAAACCATTTTTAGCTCACCTGAGCTTTGCTCAAGGTGAGTTATTGTGATCGCCTTTTGTCCGTCGTCCGCTGTGCGTCAACTTCTTCTCCTCAGTAACCAGTGGGTCAATTAGGATGAAACTTCATAGAAAGCATCCTCTCAATGACCTCACCAGATTCCTTCAAGCCATGTTGGTTGGTTAAAAAACATGGCCACCAGGGGGCGGGGCTATTTTGCCTTATATGGCTATAGTGAAAACTTAAAAGATCTTCTCTTTTGAAAGTGTCTGGCTGATTTTCAAATAACTTTGTAGAAATATTCCTTAAGTGACCCACTATTAGATTCCTTCAAGCCATTTGATTGGTCGAAAAACATGGCCGCCTGTAAGTGAGCAGGGCTATTTTGCTTTATATGGCTGTAGTGAAAACTTAAAAAATCTTCTCCTCCAAAAGTGTCAGGCCGATTTTCAAATAATTTTGTAGAAATGTTCCTCGGATGACCCTCTACCAGATTCCTTCAAGCCATGTGGATTGGTTAAAAAACATGGCCGCCAGGCGGGCGGGGATATTCTGCTTTATGTGGCTATAGTGAAAACTTAAGAAATCTTCTTCTCCGAAAGTGTTCGGCCAAATTTCAAATAATTTTGTAGAATTGTTCCTTAAGTGACCCACTTTCAGATTCCTTCAAGCCATGTTGATTGGTTGAAAAACATGGCCGCAATGGGGGGGGGGGGGTATTTTGCCTTATATGATATCATTGAAAGTTTCTGACGAAAGTGTCGGGCCGATTTTCAAATAATTTTGTAGAAATATTCCTTGGATAACCTTCTATCAGATTCCTTCAAGCCATGTTGATTAGTCGAAAAACATGGCCGCCAGGGGGGGGTGGGGCTGTTTTGCCTTATATGGCTAAAGTGAAAACTTAAAAAATCTTCTCCTCCGAAAGGATCGGGCCGATTTTCAAATAATTTTGTAGAAATGTTCCTTTAGTGACCCACTATCAGATTCCTTCAAGCCATGTGTATTGGTCGAAAAACATGGCCGCCAGTGGACAGGGCTATTTTGCCTTATACATGTATGGCTATAGTGAAAACTTAAAAAATCTTCTGCTTCGAAACCGGTTGGCAGATTTTCAAATAATTTTGTAGAAATGCTCCTTGGATGACCCTCTATCAGATTCCTTCAAGCCATGTTGTTTGGTCGAAAAACTTGGCCGCGTATATAGCTAAAGTGAAAAAAAAAATTAGGTGAGCGAATCGGGGCCATCATGGCCCTCTTGTTTTTTGTTGCAATGATTTCAGTGATTGTATGTCCATGAGAATAAATCAATGTATGTTGATAAGTGTGTTTGCTCTTGTACCACTTATTAAATCGATTTGAAACGTTAATGTTAGTTTCACTATCAAAACCATAATAAAATATTGAATTGTTGTGCATGATTTTAAACAACAATTACGAACAATGTCGATCAAGACCAGCATGCACATTCGTAAAGTCTTGTCCTGGTCTAGAATGTTCGCTACTGATTGAATAACATTAAGTAAAGACGAGTCCAGCAATACGTAAGAATACGTCTAAAGAGAGGGACATCCGAGTGATACTCGTTGTAAACACTAAGCTGGAAAAGGTTTATATATATATATATGCGTTACTCACTCTTCTTAATTTAAGACATTGACTTACACTGTTAATCATAATGATAATACAATCATAATGATAATACAATCAGTTCAGACACATTTATTGAGTAGTTTAAGCTACATATTGATGCGAACAGCATAGGCCAAGATTAGAATATATGAATGTGCTGGCTGAGCTGAGTTTACTTCTTTTCGAGTTCAAAGTTGTGCATATTATGAAACGAAAACAGTTCTTAACCCTTTCCCCATATAGACGCTTTCTGACGCTTATGCAGCAGACTACTTTTTGAAAACACAGTGACAATAGAAGAAATTGCTCAATATGAGCAATTTCCTCCTTTTAGTCACCATGTTTTCTACTCTATTCAACTATTGTACTTTCCTTTAAAGGGAGTTTCCGAATTTGTTCGAGTATGTTTTCAATGTCGTCTGCCGCAGATTTGTTGTATATGAGAAAGGGTTAAGGTCGCAAATAGAGGGAATATGGTTAACATGAGCCAGATCTTCCCTTCGTTCAAATGACTGCTATATAGGAAGCCGAGTCCCGGTAGCTCAGTCGGTAGCGACGCGGGCCGGCAATCCAGGGGTAGTGAATTTGAATCTCAGCTCGGCAAATATTCTTTCGGAGGTTTGACAAAAGTCACTGACATGCGTCATTCATCTTTCATCTTTTCAAGTTTTGCTAAGTAAATTAAGAATCCATATTTCAGTATTTACTTGATGCATTGCATTGAAACTTTATACAACCCTACCCAGCTATTACATTTATGTAGATTATCAAGTTAGATAACTCTATCCTGCATTTTATGCAAGTTATGGCCCTTTTTTTTCTTAAAAATTCTGGTTAATGTTTTGCGTGCAACTACATTAAAAGACCTCTTAGGTATATTAGTAACTACTTGATACATTGAATTGAAACGTTACACAACCCTTCCCAACCATCACATCTATGTATATATATAGATTATCAAGTTAGATAACTCTAGCCTGCATTTTATGCAAGTTATGGCCCTTTTTTTACTTAGAAATTATGGTTAAAGTTTTTCGTGCAACTAAATTAAGAGTCCATATCTAAGTATTTACTTGATGTATTGCATTGAAACTTAATACAACCCTACCGAACTGTCACACTTATGTAGATTATCAAGTGAGATAATTCTATCCTGCATTTTATGCAAGTTATGGCCCTTTTTAGCTCGCCTATTCGAAGAAATAGGGGGAGCTTATGTTATCGCGTTGGTGTTGACGTTGGCGTACGCGTTGCCAGCTTGGTCAAACCTTTGCGTGCAAGGCCTTTTCTCAGACACTGTGTATGCTGTTGCTTTGAAACTTCACACACTTATTCAGGGTCATTATATGAAGTCCCATAACTCTAGAATGGATTTTTACTGAATTGTGACCCTTTTTGGACTTAGAATTTTGGTCAAACCTTTGCGTGCAAGGCCTTTTCTCAGACACTGTGTATGCTGTTGCTTTGAAACTTCACACACTTATTCAGGGTCATTAGATGACCTTGTAAGTCAAGTCCCATAACTCTGGAATGGATTTTGACTGAATTGTGCCCCTTTTTGGACTTAGAATTTTGGTCAAACCTTTGCGTGCAAGGCCTTTTCTCGGACACTGTGTATGCTGTTGCTTTGGAACTTCACACACTTATTCAAGTTCATTATATGACCCTGTATGTCAAGTCCCATAACTCTGGAATGGATTTTTACTGAATTGTGCCCCTTTTTGGACTTATAATTTTGATCTAACCTTTGCGTGCAAGGCCTTTTCTCAGACACTGTGTATGCTGTTGCTTTGAAACTTCACACACTTATTCAGGGTCATTATATGAAGTCCCATAACTCTGGAATGGATTTTTACTGAATTGTGACCCTTTTTGGACTTAGAATTGTGGTCAAACCTTTGCGTGCCAAGCCTTTTCTCAGACACTGTGTATGCTGTTGCTTTGAAACTTCACACACTTATTCAGGGTCATTAGATGACCTTGTAAGTCACGTCCCATAACTCTGGAATGGATTTTGACTGAATTGTGCCCCTTTTTGGTCAAACCTTTGTGTGCAAGACTGGGAATTTTGGATTATAGTTAGGCATTCAAGGCCTTTTCTCAGAAACTATATAATTTATGCTGTTGCTATTTAACGGTTTTCTTTCCTTTGTAAATTTATTTTCAACTGAATTATTCCATTTTTGGATTTTGTACTTTTACCAATTCTATAACTGTTCTGAAGTAGGCCCTGATAGATGATGGCCCTGATAGGCGAGCTATATTGTCCTCCGACAACTCTTGTTTTACTTAGAAATTCTGGTTAAGTTTTGCGTGCAACTACATTAAGAGACCATCTCTTAGTAACTACTTGATGCATTGCATTGAAACTTTATACAACCCTTCCCAACCATCACACCTATGTAAACAATCAAGGACGATAGCTCTATCCAGTATATTTTGCAATTGATGGCCCTTTTTAGCTCACCTATTCGAAGAAGTAGGGGAGCTTATGTAGTCACCCTGGCGTTGGCGTTGCCATCTTGGTCAAACCTTTGCGTCAAGGCCTTTTCTCAGAAACTGTGTATACTGTTGCTTTGAAACTTCGCACACATATTCAGGGTCATTATGTGACCTTGTATGTCAACTTCCATAACTCTGAAATGAAATTTTTACTGAATTGTGCCCCTTTTTGGACTAAGAATGTTGGCCAAACCTTTGCGTGCAAGGCCTTTTCTCAGACACTGTGTATGCTGTTGCTTTGAAACTTCACACACTTATTCAGAGTCTTTATATGACCTTGTATGTAAAGTCCCATAACTCTGGAATGGATTTTGACTGAATTGTGCCCCTTTTTGGACTTAGAATTTTGGTCAAACCTTTGCGTGCAAGGCCTTTTCTCAGACATTGTGTATGCTGTTGCTTTGAAACTTCACACACTTATTCAGGGTCATTATATGATCTTGTATGTCAAGTCTCATAACTCTGGAATGGATTTTGACTGAATTGTGCCCCTTTTTGGACTTATAATGTTTGTCAAACCTGTGCGTGCAAGGCCTTTTCTCAGACACTGTGTATGCAGTTTGTGTAACTAAACCTGTTTATCATCCTATATACAGATCATGCAGAGAACTAATAAATTAAAAAGTAAGTTCACTTAGTAAGTTAAACTAGATCGCGCAGTCGATGGCATGCCATCGCAAATCCAAACACTTTCGGGGCGGGGCCAAAAACAAAAAAGTGCTCTTACACACCCCACTCATATAAGCAAGCCGCACTCTGGCCAGGTTAATGTCGCAAGAGATGGCCAGTTTAATGTCTTAGGCTTATATTTCTAAGATGTTATCTTCACCCAATTTTGTTAGCACAGATGGACAGACAGACAGACGGAGGCAATCACAATATCCCTGACGCTTTTTAAAACGTTTGGGGATAACCAGCAAAACTAGAATGTATTACCCAGCCACAATGTGGTGCGGGCATTAAATATCACGGTCAACTTCATTTTCAGCTTAGGTCAATTTTGGTGTAATTACTAAGCTAATAATATTTAATCTCCATGGACCTAATTTTCAATGTATGTACATTTTTAGCCGCCTATTTGAAGAATATGCGCGCTTATGTAGTCACCCCGTCATCACTGTTGTAGCACGCCTATTCGAATAATAAGGGCGCTTAAGTAGCCACCCAGGCGTTGGCGTCAGCGTTGCCAGGTTAAGATTTCCATGCAAGTATTGACAATTTGTGATGTCTCGCAATAAATAATAGTGTGTGGTTTTATCTGATACTGTAAATCTTCGGTATTATGTTCACTATCGGCATACATCGTATATATAAACAAATTTACAGATCTAAAAGGCCCAAAAGGGCCTGTATGGACCTGGTTAACATTTGTATTCAAGTATTGAAAAGGTGTATTATCTTGCAATAGGTGATACTGTGTGACTTTACCTAATGCTATAACCGTTCTGAGAGTAGGCCCTCCTGATAGGCGAACTATATTGTCCTCCGACAACTCTTGTTTTAACTAGAAATTTGGTTAAAGTTTTGCATGCAACTGAATTAAGGGTCGATATCCTAGTATTTACATTTGTAATTGATGTATTGATTTGAAACTTTATACAACCCTTCCCAACTGTCATACCTATGTTGATTTTCAAGTTAAATAACTCTATCCTGCATTTTATGCAAGTTATGGCCCTTTTTGGACTTATAAATTCTGGTTAAAATTTTGCATGCAACGTACTACATTGAGAGACCATATATGTTAGTAATTACTTGACGCATTGCATTGGAACTTTATACAGCCCTTCCCAAACATCACACCTATGTAAACAATCAAGTACGATAACTCTATCCAGCATTATATGCAAGTTATGACCCTTTTTGGACTTAAGAAAATTCTGGTTAAAGTTTTGCAACTACATTTAGAGTGTAATCTCAGTAACAACTTGAAGCATTGTATTGAAACTTTATGCAACCTTTCCCAATTTCACAACTATATACACAACCAATTAAGATAACTCTATCCTGCATATGGTGCAAATTGTTGCCATGTTTATGCCCCCGGAATCACCGATTCGGTGGGCATCTATTTTTAGCTCCACTGGCTGAAAGCCAGTCGAACTTATGTCATGGCATATTGTCCGTCGTGCGTGCGTGCGTAAACTTTTTCCTTTAAACAACTTCTTCTCCCTAACCACTTGGCCAATTTGGTTGAAACTTCATGGGAAGCATCCTCTCAATGTCCTCTACTAAATTCCTTCAATTTTTTTTGATCCATTCGAAATTCTGGTTTCCATGGCAACCGAGAGAAAAAAATAGTGAGAACTTAAAAAATCTTCTTCTCCAAAAGTGTCAGGCCGATTTTCAAATAATTTTGTAGAAATGTTCCTTGGGTTAGATTCCTTCAAGAAATGTTGATTGGGCGAAAAACATGGCCGCCAGGGGGGCGGGGCTATTTTGCCTTATATTGCAATAGTGAAAACTTAAAAAATCTTCTTCTCCAAAAGTGTTCAGCAGATTTTCAAAAAATTTTGTAGAAATGTTCCATGGGTGACCCTCTATCAGATTCCTTCAAGCCATGTTGATTGTTAAAAAAACATGGCCGTCACAGGGCGGGGCTATTTTGCCTATATGGCTAAAGAGAAAACTTAAAAAAATCTTCTCCTCCAAAAGTGTCAGGCCGATTTTCAAATAATTTTGTAGAAATGTTCCATGGGTGACCCTTTATTAGATTCCTTCAAGAAATGTTGATTGGTTGAAAAACATGGCCGCCAGGGGGCGGGGCTATTTTGCCTTATATAGCTATAGTGAAAACTTGAAAAATCTTCTTCTCCGGAAGTGTTCAGCCGATTTTCAAATAATTTTGTAGAAATGTTCATTGGGTGACCCTCTATCAGATTCCTTCAAGTCATGTTGATTGGTCGAAAAACATGGCAGCCAGAGGGCGGGGCTATTTTGCCTTATATGACCATAGTGAAAACTTAAAAAATCTTCTCCTCCGAAAGTGTTTGGCTGATATTCAAATAATTTTGTAGAAATGTTTCTAGGCTTACCCTCTATCAGATTCCTTCAAGCCATGTTGATTGGTTGAAAAATATGGCTGCCAGGGGGTGGGGCTATTTTGCCTTATATGGCTATAGTGAAAACTTAAAATATCCTCTCCTCCTAAAGTGTCAGGCCGATTTTCAAATAATTTTGCAGAAACATTCCTTTAAGCCATGGTGGTTGGTAAAAAAAATAGCCACAAGGGGGCAGGGATATTTTATTTTGCCTTATGGCCGTGGAGCGATACTGGCCCTCTTGGGCCTCTTGTTTGGCCTGTCTGCACGTCTGTCTGTCTGTCTGTCTGTCTGTTTGTCTGTCTGTCTGTCTGTCTGTCTGCACGAAAAAAACTTTAACCTTGACCACTACTTTTGAACCATAACAGGTACGGCTACCATATTTCACATGTGTATTCCTTGTGACATGACCTTTCTGTCAGTACCAAATGTTTTGACCTTGCGACCTTGACCTTTGACCTAGATGTTGCCATTCTCGAAAAAAACACTTTAACCTTGGCCATTATTTTTGAACCATAACAGGTACGGCTACCATATTTCACATGTGTATTCCTTGTGACATGACCTTTCTGTCAGTACCACAATTTTTGACCTTGCGACCTTGACCTTTGACCTAGATGTTGCCATTATCAAAAAAACCTTTAACCTTGACCACTTCTTTTGAACCATAACAGGTAAGGCTACCATATTTCACATGTGTATTCCTTGTGACATGACCTTTCTGTCAGTACTAACATATTTGACCTGGCGACCTTGACCTTTGACCTAGATGTTGCCATTCGGGGGCATCAGTGTTTCACAAACACATCTTGTTTTACTTAGAAATGATGGTTAAATTAAGGCGCGCAACTACAGTAAGAGTCCATATCTTAGTAACTACTAGATGCATTCCATTGAAATGTTATACAGCCCTTCCCAACCATCACACCTGTGACAATAATCAAGTTAAATAACTCTATCCTGCATATAATGCAAATTATCAGCCTTTAAGAAATTGTGGTTAATGTTTTTCATGCAACTACATTAGAGTCCATTATCTCAGTAATTTAAATAAGCGGTGAAATAGTAGAGCGTGCTGGCCTCCGACAGCTCTTGTTGTTATCTCAAATAACAGAGATTCTGGTGACTGAGCTTTGGAACATATTTATAATGCTGTATATTCTCCTTCGAATAGATGAAAATCTATGTGAAAACAACCAGTTGCTTGGAAAGAATGTTGTGTAGAGTACTGGTGTGGAGACAGCTGGTAATGCATGGGAATGTGAAGTGGCCGCAGTGATATGACCGAAAATGTTGTTGATGGCGGAGTTTGTGAAGTGTTTGGAGTACTGGTGTGCGGAAGCCAGGAAATGTATGAGTGTGTGAACTGTGTGGAGTACCGGTGTGAGGAATTTAGGAAACGCGTGAGTGTGTTAACTGTGTGGAATACTGGTGCATGGAGCTAGGAAACATGAGGATGTGTGAACTGTTTGGAGTTCTGGTGCGAGGAGCTATGAAACATGTAAGAGTGTGAACAGTATGGAATACTGGTGCGAGAAGCTATGAAACACGTAGGAGTGTGAACTGTGCAATACTGGTGCGAGGAGCTGTGAAACAAGTAGCTGTGTGAACTGTGAAGAGTGATCGTGCGTGGAGCTATGAAACATGTAGGAGTGTGAAGTGTGTACAATACTGGTGCGTAGAGCTATAAATCATGTAGGAATGTGAACAGTGTTGAGTACTGGTTCGAGAAGCTATGAACAAGTAGGTGTGTGAACTATATAGAGTTCTGGTGCGAGGAGCTATGAAACACGTAAGAGTGTGAACAGTATGGAATACTGGTGCGAGAAGCTATGAAACACGTACGAGTGTGAACTGTGCAATACTGGTGCGAGGAGCTGTGAAACACGTAGGAGTGTGAACTGTGTTTAGTAGAGGTGCGTGGAGATATGAAACACGTAGGAGTGTGAACTGTGTGGATCAGTACTGGTTCGAGAAGCTATGAACAGGTAGGTGTGTGAACTATATGGAGTACAGGTGCGAGGAGCTATGAAACACGTAGGAGTGTGAACTGTGTTGAATGCAGGTGCGTGGAGATATGAAACACGTAGGAGTGTGAACTGTGATGAGTACAGGTGCGTGGAGATATGAAACACGTAGGAGTGTAAACAGTGTGCAGTACTGGTGCCAGGAGCTATGAAACACGTAGGAGTGTGAACTGTGTGGAGTACTGGTGCGAGGAGCTATGAAACACGTAGCTGTGTTAACAGTGTGGAGTATTGGTGCAGGAGCTGTGAAACACGTACGAGTGTGAACAGTATGGAGTACTGGTGCCAGAAGCTGTGAAACACGTACGAGTGTGAACTTTGTGGAGTACTGGTGCAAGGAGCTATGAAACACGTAGGAGTGTGAACTGTGTAGAGTACTGGTGCGAGGAGCTATGAAACACGTAGCTGTGTGAACAGTGTGGAGTACTGGTGCGAGGAGCTATGAAACACGTAGCTGTGTGAACAGTATGGAGTACTGGTGCCAGGAGCTGTGAAACACGTAGGAGTGTGAACTGTGTGGAGTACTGGTTCGAGAAGCTTTGAAACAAGTAGCTGTGTGAACTGTGTGCAATACTGGTGCGAGGAGCTATTAAACAAGTAGCTGTGTGAACTGTGTGCAATACTGGTGCGAGGAGCTATTAAACATGTAGGCGTGTGAACAGTGTGGAGTACTGATCCAAGGAGCTATGAAACACGTACCCGTGTGAACTGTGTGCATTACTGGTGCGAGGAGCTATTAAACACGTAGGCGTGTGAACAGTGCAATACTGGTGCGAGGTCTATGAAACACGTAGCTGTGTGAACTGTGTGCAATAATGGTTCGAGGAGCTATGAATCATGTAGGAGTGTAAACTGTGTAGAATACTGGTGTAAGGAGGTATTCAACACGTAGCTGTGTGAACTGTGTGCAATACTGGTTCGAGGAGCTATAAAACACGTAGGAGTGTGAACAGTGGCAGGGGTCACACTGACCCAAAATTTTCTTGAGCCCCATTTTTTTTGGGACATCTTTCAAGTAAATACAGTGCTCTGGAAATTTTGAAATCTCAATCGGTCTGCTACAATCAACCCGCGATTAAATAATTAGAGAGCAATTTCATTAATCTTTAATACATATCTTTAACGATTGCGTAAATCGCTGGCTTTATTTTACACACGACAAACAGTTTGAGGGTTTGATGAAAGACGGATGTAACTACACATTGTTCAAGAAGTAGTTACAACCGTTTGCATACAACCATCAAGTTGAAGTACATCGTATCGTGTACACACACAGCCACTATTGATTGTTTAAACCGACACGCTGTGAATGTAGTATTTATAGCTTTATAAAGGTAAAAGCTATTTCTTTGTGGGAATTTTGTTATATTCGTGGTTGGCGATCGGGAAAAAGGGAAAAAATGGGACTGTCGCCAATGCCATTTTCTTCTGAGCCACTTTGAGCCAATGGCTCAAATGGCGAACGACAGCGTGAGCCCTGAGTGGTGAGTACTGGTGTGAGGAGCTATTAAACAAGTAGCTTGTGAACTGTGTGGAAGCCAGGCAACGCTTGAGTGTGTGAACTCTGTGAAGTACTGGTGCGAGAAGCTATGCAACACGTAGGAGTGTGAACTGTGTGAAGTACTGGTGCGAGGAGCTATGAAACAAGTAGCTTGTGAACTGTGTGGAACCCAGGCAACGCTTGAGTGTGTGAACTCTGTGAAGTACTGGTGCAAGGAGCTATGCAACACGTAGGAGTGTGAACTGTGTGAAGTACTGGTGCGAGGAGCTATAAAACAAGTAGCTTGTGAACTGTGTGGAAGCCAGGCAACGCTTGAGTGTGTGAACTCTGTGAAGTACTGGTGCAAGGA